>PVKS010004883.1:0-14161 GCA_004027875.1 Aplodontia rufa | reverse complement strand
CAACACAAGGGAGTGCAATAAGTGTCCCTTGGATTTTTTTTTTTTTTTTTTTTTTGCAAATTGAGGGCACAGATAAAACAAGACTGGCCACAAACTGATAGTTGTTGGAACTGGGTGATAAGGTACATGAGGGTTCATTACCCTATTCCATCCGTCTTTTGTACATATTTGAGATTTCCCACCGAAAATTAAAAGAAGGAAAAGCTGCAAAGTATCCAAGCAAAGACTGTTCCAGGAAAAGCAGAGGTAACTGCAGAAAGGAGTTGTTAGGCAGAGCCAGCAGAACAGACGGTAACAGAAAACCAGGAGAGGAGGCTAGGAGAAGAGTTTCTGAAATGCATTACAGTTTAAGTCAGAAAGGTTACCAGCGCTACTTGTCAAATTCCCATACTGAGCACCATTTTAAAAAAAAGTTCACATTTTTATTCCTAAAGTTTAACTTTGACATATAGATCATTTCATGTTTTCATACACCTCGCTTCTGCTTTAAAACGTGCATGAATTACTTATTTTTAAAAACACACAACTTTTTTGAGTTTAAAAAAAAATTGCTTTTGGTCCTTAGGGGTTTGCTGGGAATTTAAGTCTGGGATGACTTAGGATAGAGGTCAAACTTTCAAGTGAAGATGCAATTATGATTAATATAGAATTCTGGATGCCTCGCCAGGCATGGTTGGCACATGCTTGCAATCCCTGCAACTTGGGAGGCTGAGGCAGAAGGACTGCAAGTTAGAGGTCAGCCTTAGCAACGTAGTGAGGCCCTAAGTAATTTAATGAGACCCTGTTTCAAAAATAAAAGTAAAAAGGGCTGGGCTATGGCTCAGTGGTAAAGCGCCCTTGGGTTAAAACCATGGTGCCGAAAAAAGAAAGAAGCAAAGAAAGCTGGATGCCTCCAGGCAGCGAGAACAGGAAAATGAGATGGAGCCCTTGCTTAAGGAAAAGGGGCCCAGGTGACGGACTTGGTCAGGACTTCCAGAAGGTTAAAAAAAAATACACACACACACACACACACATACATGCCATAGGTGAGGGGGGAAGCTGGAGCTGTGGCTCACCAGTTACGGTGCTTGCCTGGCATGCATGAGGATGCGGGGTTGAACCCCACCCAGCACCACGTACACAACGAAGTGTTGGAGCACTTGAAAAACAAAAACCACATGAAAAACTAAAATTGATCCTCTTTCTCTCTCTATCCCTCTCTCTAAAAAAATAAAAATAAAAAAAAAATGCCGGGAAGAAATGTACGCAGAGTGGTATTTGGGACCCAGCAAACTTGGACCTGGAAGAGAGTAAAAGCTCATGTCGTACCAGCAGGAAGAAGAAACTCACTGAATCAACAGGATAAGTAAATGTGGAAAAGGAAAAGCCTCAATAAGAATTTAAATCAATGGTCTGGAACTGGGAACTTGAGGCTGTCAGCTAGTGTCCTGAACCAGGGTGTGGCAGGCAGCAGGAGCAGAGCTGCTCTGGGGCAGCAGTTCTGTCACAGTGTCATCCATCACCACTCCATGCTGGGCCTTGGGAGCTCCAGTGGCAGATGACAGCAGGGCCACCAGAGCCACCTGCCAGCAAGCCCTGGGCAAAGCTGCTCAGTGAGGTCATTCTCAGGGGCACTGCACAGCGCTGCCTAGAAGCATCTCCCCCTAGAGCTCACCTGAGGATGCTAAGGGGTTAGCATCATCACCTGCAGCCCTTGCTAGCCCACCTCTGCCCCTGAAGCAATTCATCATTAACCACAGGGATTTTCCAGCCCCAAACAAAGGGCTGCAAAGCTCATCTGTGCCTGCTTATCTCATCCAAAAAGCACAGCCAATGGGGAACGGGCTCCTCAAGGAGCTCACAACCCCCAGTGCAAGGTGAAAGTGCTGGAGGTGATCATCTGGTCCTGTCCCCTCAGCTTACTGAAAAGGAAACTGAGGTCTCCTGATTGTCAAATCCATGCTCTTGTCCCTCCCCTGGCACCCCACTCCTGGGCCTTGGAATTGCAGCTACTTTCCCATTCATACCTCTGGGTCACTGATAATCCCATTTAGGAAGGACACTGAGTGACCTTCAGCAGTCCTGACTCACACCTCCCCCCCACACACACACAGTTCGTGTCCTGACTCCCAGCCGCTCCTCAGCAGCACCGTGCATTTATTACTGTCAGCCAGAGGAGCCAGCAGGAAGGTTCCAGGCTGATGCTCAGAGCCCGGCGGGGAGCCAGCCTGTCCACTGCTCCCAGCCATCCTCCTTGGGATGCAGGCACAGCGACCACCAGGGTAAGGAGAGGAATGGCAAGCGGATTCCCGGGTGTGAGCTGTGCCTCCCCAGCCACAGCACACACTTAGGGTGGTGGCCACGTCCAGGTCTCAAGCTGCCACGTATGTAAAAAGGGCTCTGCATGCAGCAGATCCCCCAACCCCTGTGACACTGGGATGTTGTTTGTATCTTGTGGTGGGGAAGCTGAGGTCCTGAAAGGCCAGGAAAGAGAGCTTCCAATTCCACGGCCAGGACTCTTCAGCTAGCAGGGGAGCTCCCCAGTTCCTCTCTCCCTCCTCAGACACGCGAGGCTGCTTCCCAGCATGCACACTGCGGACAAACTTCTGTGCTCAGCACTCTGGCTATGACCACGATCCTTTAGAAAAGGGCACCTTTGCTCTCCTTCACGCAGGCCCCTGGACCAAAGAACACCCAACAGCCAGTGGGCCCCACTCAGGAAAGGCTATTGCAAATAAAGAAAAAAACTTAATCCAACCACTCGCTCCTGACATTCTTCACTCCAGTCACAGACACCACACTGGGCAGAACGGTAACCTGATAGCACTCCTGTCTCGTTTTAGCTCTTTCTAAACACCAGGGACCTAACAGGAAACTGCAGTCACTTGGTCCCCTGTTAAAGACAGCCCTGAGCAGGGAGCCCCAGACAGAGCTGTGACCACCCCAGCAAACCAGCCCACCAGCCTGACGGCCACAATGATACCGACACAGCGTCCCCACGGCCCTGTGGCTTCTGCACTCAGATTCATCCAGGAGACAGCATCTGTGATTCCAGCTCTGGCCTGAGCCACCACAGCAGGAGCCTGTGAAAGCTGAAAGCTGCAAATACATGGGCTGTTGCAGCCAGCATCCCTCCTGGGCCATAAGCATAAGCAGCCCCAGCTGCAGCAGTGGGAGCTCCACAGGTGAGTTTTACTTTTGAACAAAGGCAATGGGAGAAGCCAGCCAGCAAAGGGGGATGTGTGGGTTGTGGCCATCACAGAAGGCAGCCTTGTGTGACAAGGGACCTCTCCAAGGAAACTTCTCCATCATTAACAGATTGCAGAGAGTCAAACTTTCCCAGATATCCTGTCAAAGGGTAGGCTCAGGACACACTAAAACCTCCACAGCTAGTGACTCTGTAATGCAACAGAAGGGCTCTGGGTTGGAAGTACCAGGCCCCTCCATACGCGACCAGTAGGCTTGTAGCACAATGCAACCACTTGAAAAACAGTCTGGAAGTTTCTCATAAAGTTGGCAGATGACCCAGCAATCCCACTCCTGGGTATTAATGCAGAGAGATGACAACCCAGGTCAACACAAATGGACCCATGGCATAGCAGCTTTATGCCTAACAGTCCCAAGCCAGAAACACTCCAATGTCATCTGCTGGTGAACAGAAAACAAGGTGGTGAACCCACATAACAGAACACTACTCAGCCATGAACTGGACACAGCAACACAAAGGAATCTCAGGAGCATCTTGCTGAATGACAAAAGCCCGACCCAAAAGGCTACACTGTAGGAGATGCCAGTGGATCCCATTCCGGACAGAGCAGAGGACAGGATTAAGATCCCTGCTGCCAGGGGCCTGTCAGTGGGGTCACCCCCACAAGACACAGGAACTTTTGGGGTAATGGGAGTATTCCATATTCAATCCTGATGGTGGCTGCACAACTGTACCCATTTATCAACACTCAAAGAACTACACAATTGATTGAATTTGGTGCATTCTGTTGTATGCAAATTATATCACAATAAGTTGGATTTAAAAATACAGGGCTCCTTTTCCTTAGCTAGAGTTCAAGGACATAGCCATGTGACTTGGAGAAATCACATCCTTGCTGGGTCTCAACTGCCTCATGTGCACACGGGGCTGCGAAACATCCCCCTGGCTAGGCAATCACAAGGAACCCCAGGAAAGATGTGGGGTTCAGTAAATGTCCACGTGTGCTTCTCTTAGTGTAAGGAAGTGACTCTAGTCACTTCCAACCAGCGGGTCACGGATGAGTTGGAGAACTCAGTAAAGTACTGGAATACTGGGGAGAACAAGGGCAGAGGCGGAGAAGAGCCAGACCTGAAGGGCAGCCTGGGTGGGGCAGCAGAGAAGCCAAGGACTTGGCTCTTGCGGGAGGAGGGTCAGGAGACTGGGGAAGCACCAAGGGTGGGGACTGCTGTCTTCTGCACAGGGCCAGCCCCACGTGGCCTCAGCCTGTAATTTCCTCCACCACAACGAGGGGTCCCAGAAGTGCCTTTCTATAACTGCAACATCTCCAACACACTTGGGCTCAAACCCAAAACTGAGCCCAGAGGGACAAAGTCTCCTTTATGACTCACTGTGACTTGTTCCCGCTGCCTTTGCACCCTCAGGCCCTGTGACACAGAACACAGGCCTCAGCAGTTCTCTGTCACTTCCCACAGGCGCCAGGACAGGCATGGAACTACTTTGCCTGGATCTGGGTGAAACAGTGTTGTCATTATTTTTAGGAAGAAGGGAGACTTCGGGGGCTGGGGGAGGGGGGGGGAGGTGAGGCCAAAAAGAGGACGGATTCAAATCACTTCTAGGAACTTGGAAAGGCTGGGGAGTTCATGGTGCCAGTTCTCGAATGTCTAATTTTACTTTAAAAGTTCCTCTAAGCACAATACATCCTATCAGCCAAGACAGGGTTAGGATTTTGGCTTACAAATAGCTAAGGAGAGAATTTCCTCCATTCGCTGGAGGACAGCTGGAGCCAGGCAGAAGGTGGCACTGAAGAGTGCTCCAGGTCACCAGAGGCAGAATCAAATGAGTTGGTGGTGGTGATAGGAGGCAGAAGCAGCAGAGAGCTAAACAGGGTAACAAATGCAACTGAGGGAAGAACCCTGGGTCCCTCAGGTCCTGGGCCACCACCACGGTCAGGTCAGGGTGCTGGCTGGCCAGCGTGATTATGCCTGCTTCATGCCTGTGTTTCGAGTACCAAAGAGCAACCATCTCCCAAACCCTTCCCCAGCCTACTACCCAGGGACAAACCACTCACCTTCCCCAGGACACCTCTCATTAGATACTCTGCCATGACCTTATACTCAAAGGGCTAATGCAGGGTCCTCCCTCGGACACAGCATGAGACACCAGACAACATCGACTCTGCTCCCTGAAAATACGGAAAACCAAACAAAGGAAACCCTAAAGAGTCAGCCACAGAAGAGGTGCACTGACAGAAATAGAAGCTGCAGCAGATGGATAAAGGCAGAAATGAAAATGTTTAAATATTGGGGGGACAGTCACAGGCAAGGGTATAGCAGGTGGCAAAAAAAAAAAAAGGAAAAGAAAAAAAAGGTCACAAGGAAGGGAGGAAGAGACTCAGGCAGCAATATACAAGCAACGGGGCCGAGGAATCACTTCAGAGCTCCCGCTGCTATCAACAGTCATGTCCAGGGAGGGTGCACACTCTGAGCCAGTGAGTATGGTCAGGGGCTCAGAGATTTCTGGAGTTTGGTTACCAAGGCCTCAAGGAAACTGAAACAAGATGGGCTGAGGATGTAGCCCAATGCCAGAGTGCTTGCCTAGCCTGTCCCAGTAAAAAAAAAAAGAAAAAACACTGAAACAAGAACAAGAAGCCATCTCAAGGGACGTGACGATGCTATCCAAAGGTCATGCCTTTATGGCTTGCAACTAGACACTGAGGCGTAAATCCAACCTCCGAATGGCCACACCATATCTAAGGCAACCTGTGCCTTAGCCTGGCTGACCAGGCTGGCAACCCTGACCAACGTAAAGACGCTACCGTCTACTCTGCTAAATACTTTCCTCACAGTCACGCTCCTGAGTAGCTCCTACTATTTTACGGATGAGGACACGGAGCACCTAGAAAAGTTAAATGACTTCCCCAAAGTCATGCGGCTGGTTCATTAGCAAATGTTGATGAACTGTTGAACGTTAACTGAATGGACCGGATGCACGACCAGAAAGACAGACAAACGAAAGGCCAGGCTGGCAGAAGGCTCCAGTAAATCCTCCTCCTAGGATTAAACGTGGACCTTCTCAGACCTTCTCAGACCTTCTTTGTTAGAAGAAAGCCAGCCAGGCAGGGTACACAGTGGGTGGCCACTATGAACAGAACTGTTATCGACAAATACGACACCCCCATTTTCTAAAGTGAAGGAAAAATAAGAATTTGAGCACTCCGTTACAGAAACGGTGCCATCCCTGTCCAAATTTTCCAACTAAGCAAAGCCCCTGAGTGGGCAGTCAGACTGTCTCCCAAGCCTAAAGGGTTTTCCTCTGGGTGTTCATGGAGTCAAGATACTCAGCTGGAAAGAGACACAGGAGCTCGGAGGAGCTCACACAGAGCAGGAGAGACGCCCACAATGCCTTTCCCTCCATGTAACTCAGCTTTGTTTAAAGCAAGATCAGATTCGCATCTGCACTTCTCCTTGCTGCCTGACGAAGACCAGATGCCAAATGCTTCCCAGCACACAGCAGGGCCCTCTGCCCTTAGAAAAATACTGTGAGTCAGCCTGACGAAATGACGACAACGCCGTAACAAAGAGTGTGCGGACCCCTGAGCCTGCACGGCACATTTTGAACTTTTAGAGAGCAGGAAAAGAAGAAAAAGATGGGGCTGCATCTCATTCTTAGTAGAGGCTGGGGGTCTAGAGGTTTTTCAAAACTCCATATTTAACTGGATGATTGAGATGCTCAACCTGCTCACTGGTGGACACCACCCACCAAAACACGCCTCTCTGCAAGCCAAGGAGAGACCCGTAGCTCACTAATGAACAGGGAACCCAGCCCCTAGAAAGCTGAAGGGGCTCGGGGATCCAGGATGTAAACCCGCCTCCCAAGAAGAGAGTCCTAGAGACAGAGTGAAGTTGGGCAACAAGCTCTAGCCTGTCCCTGCAGACCCTTGAGCAAAACCAAGCCAGGACAACTGCGGCCTGCAGACCCCACCCCACCCGAGCTGACAGCGCCCTGTCACACCACACCGCAAACATGTCTGTGCCACGTCAGCTTAAACGCTAAGCTCTCCTACCCAAAGTCTAGCCCATATTTTCACTGTAAAATTTACAGACTCATTACTTAGATTTTCTACCATTATCTCAAATCCCTGTGGCAAAAACCAAACAACCTCTTCCAAAAAAATGTGCCCCCTTCCCCAAGTTTCTACTATCATCATGCACACACTCTTGATGCCACCTTGTAGGCGCCACCCTCCCTCCCCATTTCATCAACGGTTTTTTGTTGGTTTTTTTTGGTAGCATACATTGAACCCAGGGACTCTTAACCACATAGCCACATCACCAGCCCTTTGTATTTTTTATTTTGAGACAGGGTCTTGCTAAGTTGCTTAGGGCCTCACCAAGTTGCTGAGGCTGTCCTTGAACTTGCAATCCTCCTGCCTCAGCCTCCTGGGCCACTGGGATTACAGGAGTGTGCCACTGCACCCAGCTTTAATCAACCCTCCTTTCAGCAGTTTATTCCTCTACATTGCTCCTTTGATATCTTCACCACCACCCCCATTTCCTCCAGCTACCAACTGAAATCTCACCACTTGCAGAAGTATAAACTAGTCACTCCGTTTTTACGTCCTTCTCCTTCTACTCAACCTGGTACACAGCTACTTAATCCTAGCCTCTAGGAACACTTCCTTGAGTTTCTCTCCTGTCCAGGGTACTTCCCTACCGCGTAAGTCCAGTGTCAGTTACTACACCTGCACTCTGAGGTGCTCTACGATGTTCATGTAGAACTAGGGCACAGTCACTGTTCTCGGACAGTGCCACATTCACGCCCGTTTCCACAGGTCTGCTCATGCCAACCCCTCCCCAGAACTCCCTTCTGCTCTTCCTACGCAAGTCCTAATCCTGCTTCAGGATCCACTCCAAATGCAGTCTCCTCCCTCAAGTCTTTCTTGCCAACATATTTTCCTCTCTCCTCTCTGGCTTACCCCAAGGGCTTAAGCACCGGCTCCAAACACTACACTGTTTGATGATAATCAGAATTGTCCTGTTTTATAAGAAAGAAATCTTGTTTCATGCACTTTTGAGTGGGTGTCTAATATAAGTTGCCTTCAAGTATAAAAATACCAACTCAACTGGCTTACAGGAGGACAGGAAGTACGAAGGTTGGACTGCTCAGTGATCAACAAGGAACAAGTGGTTCCTTCCACATTTTCCCCTCTGACAAGCTTGCTTTCCTCCTGGTGAAATATGCATAGTGAAAGGAGATTTCCCTTAAAAAAAAAATGTGCTTCTTTTCAGAAGAGAAGATGTCTTTCTCAGAATCCCCCGTACCTGCTATCTCATTGGCCAAGCCTATATCACATGCTGCATCTAAACTGTGGACTGCGCGTCTGTCTTAGATCAATTAGCATTTACCTTAGAGCTAGAAGCAGAGTCACCTTTCCTTGAGTGCTATGTGGGAAGGTGTAGCTTCCAAACCAAACTGGGCTCTGCCAGCAGGATGGGAAGAGAAAGGCTGCTGCATGGGCAATTAATTGTGTCTGCCACCACAGGGGACAGGGTCATGTGTTTGTGTTTCTCCCACTTGCCACCCCCATCCTGTGCTGGCACATAAGGATGCTTGACAAATAGCTGTGGAATTGAGCCGAACTAGAAATTATCCTGTGGGTGTGAGAAAATACTGAGCATTATAATATGGTAGCACAATTGGACATTTGTGCTCAGAAACTAGAAAGAGAGCCATGCAATCCAAACAGATGAAAAAAAAAAAAAAAACTAAACTAAACAGTTCCTAGTAGAGAAGGTCTGGGAAGCCGAGGTCCAAGCTCTAGCCTGGGCCCAACTCCCAGTTCCATAGAGAGAGAGTAGGCTTCAAGCCAGAGAGCTGGGCTTCTCCCAGCAGGCCCAGCTGGGACCTTCGCCTCAATTCAACTCTTGCCTCTGATGGGCCAGTGGTCTACAGTCCACCCTACAACTCATCATGCAGAAATTCCAGGCCCAAAGGAAGCTCACAATGAGGAATATTAGTGCCTACCAAGTAACTGAGCACGCTGTATTTGTTAGTCACTATTCTGTTACTGTCACAAAACACCAGAGACAATCAACTTAAAGAAGGAAAAGTTTGATTATGGTTTGTGGTTTCAGCCCCAGGTGCCTTGGCCCTGTTGCCTTTGGACCTGTGGGTAAGGGAGCACATCATGGCGGGGCACTTGTGGTAGAACAAAGCTGCTCACCTCATGGTGGCCAGGGAACAAGGAGAGACTGGGTCCCAACATCTCCTGTAAGAGCGCTCTCCCAATGACCTAACTTCTTTCCACTTGACCTCTCCTCCAAAAGGTTCCACCAGCAATCAACGGCACCACAGGCTGGCAACCAAGCCTATAGTACACGAGCCTTTGGGGACATTCACAATCCAAACCACAGCATTGTGGGCACACAGAAATCTGTCAAGGGGACACACGAAAGCAAGAGCGCTGTCTGGGAAAAGGGTTCCCCGATAGGTAGGCTTAAAGACGCAGCTCCTTCAGCGGTGCTGATCTTCCCTCCTCCCTCTTTCCTCTTGAGGACAACCAGCTCCAATCCCTGCCTTTCATCCCCCAGGTTCCCTGGGCTGCTGACACGCCTGGGGCTGGAAAATGTACTAAGAACCACACGGAAAATATACTGGACACGAGGCTCTCCAGCCCCACTGACACCTCATGTCTACGTCTACATCAGAGGACCACGAATTTTAGCTATGTGACATTTTGGAATTTCTCTTCAAATACTGTAGCTGGCATTTCCACGGCTAGAAAAAACCGCATGAAACACAGCCTACTGTAAGACCACGTTGATTACAACCTTCATTCAACATTCAGTGCACACTTGACTGAGCAAACTATTAGGTTGACCCCTATGTGACCCCTATGACACCGCTAATATTTGACCCTTTTTTGACCTACAAAAATGGTGATGTCATATACTTCAACCTACACCAGGCAAAAGCCAAGGAGAGAGACACCATGACAAACTACAAAGACACAATCCCTGTCCTGATGGGACATACAGCCCAATGTATTAAACCGTTAATTACTAAAGTAATGCACAGTCTACTTCACTACTCTAACTATATGTGCACTTACTTGCATACTGCTTGACTTCATTGCTACCTATAAACTACAATCTTGCAGACATCTTAGTACAACAGGATGTAGTCTCCAGGCTCGCAAAGACGGTTCTGTCTCCTCCATCTCATACGCTGCCAAGCACCCAGGAGAGTACATTATGCATTTGCTAAATTTATTGATCTGCAATACATCAGACAAATGCAGGGACCGTAGAAGCATCTGGCAGAGAAAGCTAACCTAATCTTGGGAGGTAAGAATCAGGGACATCACTAATATGGAATTTCTGAAAATACTGATATGGTTGAGTTAGGTCTTCACAACACAGGTCTTTATACAGCATATAAACTACCAGCATGCATGGGGTTTCATAGGGACTATTTAAAATACTTAAGAGAACAAACAGTTTTCAAGCAGTCTAGTATTTCAGAAACTCCATTTACATAAACAATTGGTACGCTAATTGCAAATCATTCTTATTTCTCTCCTAAAGCAGGATCCCCCAAGGATCTTTATTAGGCACTCTATTAGCCTAGTTTGAGTTACAGTATTTACTTAAAAGTAGTAACAGTGAAGTTCTTGAAAAATATTTGCTAATTCAGGCATTTTACTAATTCAAACTAATCTTCCTCATTAGTCTACATTGTTAGGGATTTTATCATTCGATGAAGAGAAAGTACCAACGGCTGCATCTGAAGTAATGTTCACCAAATTCTCTTGAAGAACACCTTTGGTAGCAGGAACCTGAGCTACATGGGAAGGTGGGTGGAAATAGAAAATGAAGTGACAACTTAAAGAGCAACTGTAATCCAATTCAGTCCAACAGATGACACACATATGAAGTCACATTTAAATTAGAAGCAAAGCAATATGAAAACTTCAGATCCTGCACTCTGATCTTCTGATTAACCTGATATAGTTTAATGAAAAGTATGAATGAACGCCAGTGAGCCTCTTAATCTGTTACGTAGCCTCTCCCTTGAAGCTAGAGCTGGACATGCACTACAGAGACAAGGAGGAGCTTGGATGGCATCTTCATGAGACTTTAGCCTGTCATTGTTCTCGCACCAGCATGGAGATTTAGTAACACACTGGTCACATTCACAAAGCATCTTGAACTCTCTTGACACGGCAAATGAACAGCAGGCCTTATCCTCATGCCAAACGCAAACAAAAACTTGTCGCCAATCACGAGGACCCCTGGTCTCTCCAAAGGATGGCAGTCCCCCATCCTGCCTTCTTTGCAGAACCTCACAAATCTCCCAGATGCAGGCAGGATGATCATGAGCGAGGGGAGATTATGCTCTGAATGTCTTAAGAGATTAGTTACTTAAAATCCTCCACATGACTTCAGTCATCCCTGCTACAGATCACAGAGTAAAAGCCTCCTTGATTAAAGCTGAATGCCGATACATTTGCAGAAGGGAAAATATGCAGAAGAAAACAAGAGTCAGCTCCCTGACAGGCAGAACCCCAGCTCCAGGACAGGAGAGGCTGCTGAGTAACAGTGACTAGGAGACACAGTCACTAATCACATCTTCACCAGAGGCTGCAGCCCTCCAGGCTCCCACATTCACTTACTTTCCCCCAAAGCAGAGATTGAATCTGGCCCATCCTCAGATAAGGCCCAGCTCTCCCCAAATTCCAAATATGGGAAATTACAGCTCCTCTGTGGTAGGGGTAAGAGTGGAAAGGTGATGTTCACATTGTGCAATGTTTCAATTAAAACAAAGACCACTGCAGCAGAGTCTCTGTTCGGGGCATTTTCCAGTCTTCCTTCCACTCTTTGCTTCCCTTCCTCCCAGGCCATCAGTCTTTTCTTCACTTCTAGAAGAATTCATCTTTAAAATAAAAGGATTGAACACAAGACCTGTAATGAAACTTCCAAAACAAATTCAGGTCTGGAGACACAAGTCCTTGATCTACTTCCCCCTCCTGGAAGTCAAGTTCACAGGGATTCCCAGTTAGAGGCCACTGCCCATCCCGACAGAGGGAAGGACAAAGAGCTGGTCAGAGTGCTCAGACGTCATCTTGCACTTTTTTTTTTTTTTAAATAATGCAACACAGGAAGACAGACTGCAAAGCTGTTCAGCAAGCTATCTTTTATACTGAAGCATACAAAGACATTACAAAACTGATCAGCAAATCATCCCTAAAGAGTGCCATCAAGGGTTGTATAGTTTGGGGGTGAGCCTGGAACAAATCTATCCCTACAATTACTCCTCTAATAATGTAACAAATGTGTCCATCTGCAAGGCAGAATTCCCAACAGACCAACCCTCTCCAGATCAACCACTGCCAAACAGAACTGACGAGGAGAACCAGAAAGGCTTCCGAGAAGGGCAGCTTGCAGGGAGGAGGGTCCATGCCAGGGCCCCCAGGGCAGCAGCCAGCTGCTCTGGACCATAGTGATTTCCACCAGGCACAGTTTATGCCCCCTGGGACTACAGACTGAGGGGACCTGTAGAGAAGGGAGGAAGACCTGGCTACCTGGGAGGGCAACAGTGATGTGTGATAAATCACTGATTCATGCCTTCTCAGGGGTGAGCCTGCATCCAGGAGCTCACCTAGCAAGAGCCTGAGCAGTGAGCCAGTGCCAAAACTCTGGAAAACAAACCCAACAGCAGAGAGGCCCTGGGTCATGTCCCCACTGCTCCGCTTCAAGAGTCATCACACAGAGGGCAGCAAAGGCAGAGTCTACCGTGAGGAAGACAGATCAACCCAACCCTCACAAGCCCTATGTGAGGTCCTCCGGAGAAAGCCCAGTGTTACGGTTCAGATATGAGGTATCCCCCAAAAGTTCATGTGTGAGACGACACAGTTTAGAGGCGAAATGATTGGATTTGAGAGCCTTCACCTGACCAGTGCACTAATGTACTGAACGGATCAACTGGGTGGTAAGGTAGGCATGCAGGGTGTGGCTGGAGGAGGTAGGTCACTGTGGGCACGTCTTTGGGGTATGTGTTTCGTACCTAATGTTATAAATGAAATCAAACACACGGTCAGGTGTGGGTGAGCAAGGCAGAAATTTTACTTTGGCCCAAGGGCGAAAGAAAAATGCGCACCTCGCGAGGAAGTGAGGGGGTTTTAATTCCAGCCTGACACAATACTGCCCTTCGCCCTAACTGGAGGAGCTCAGGTGCACAGTCTGCGCGATTGGCTGCGATTAGGTGGAGGCGGGTGCAAGAGGGAGTAGGTGGCCACTGGGAAAGAACGGGCGTGGGAGTCGCTGCACACGTGGCGAGGGTCATAGTGATTCCAAGTTCACCGGAAGAAGATGGCTGGGTACCCGAAGAGGTCCTTGGAAAGAGGTGGGCAGACACAGGTGAGGGAGTCACCATCTTCAAAGGGGAGGGGGATCTAAAATGGAGGTAGTAGGTTATACATCACAGTCTTTCAAGTTTGACAGAAAACACATACATCTTACACTAATAAGCAGAGCTTTCTCTTTCTCTGCTTCCCGACGGCCATGCCCTCAGCTTCTGTCTTCTATCATATCTTTCTGCCATGATGTGCTGCCTCCTCCGGGACACAGAGCAAAGGAGTCGTCTACGGACTGAGATCTCTGAAACTATGAGGGCCAAAAAGAACTTTCCCACCCCTAAAACTGTTTTCATTAGATCTTCTGGTCACAGCAGCAAAAAAAGCTGACTAGAACACCTGATATGGCTGCTACCCTACCCGATGGGAAATATGTAATTTTTGTCTTTTGTTCTGGCTTCCTAAAAATTCTAAGTATGAAATTCCCATAGACAGCATCCCCAGCGGTTAATAAAGACATTCCATATATTTAGGATTTGAGTTATTTGTGTATTTTCTGAAGAAAGAATTTTCTCTTTGCCCCCCCCCACGTGAAGCCTGCATTATTGGTATTCCTTATT
>PVKS010004882.1:0-89443 GCA_004027875.1 Aplodontia rufa | reverse complement strand
GTGGTTAAGCACCCCTGGGTTCAATCCCTAGTACCAAAAAAAGAAAAAGGAAATAGGCCTAACAACACAGACTGAAGTACAAAGGGGTTGGGTCTAGAATATATAAAGAGTGCTTACAACTCAATATTGAGAAGACAAACAACCCATTTTAAAAATGGAGAAAATCCAGAACTGTCCCTCACGCCTGGCAGGAGTGCAGAATAGCTCATTCGTTTTGGAAAACAGTTTGGCGGTTACTTAAAATGCTGGACACACACCTCCCATATGACCCAGCCACTCCAATCCCCGATACTTCCCCAGAGACATGAAAGCATCTACACACACACAGGGATGTTTAGAGCAGTTCCATTTGTGAGCGCTCAAAACTGAAGCCAGCAGCTTGGCGGAGCAGACTGGGGGGCTGCGGAGGAGGTGGGAGGTGAGAAAGGGAAGCGGATGAGGATAAGGCTCTAAATAGCCCTGCTTTGAAGTAGAGAGCTCGCTACATCAGGAGATGGGAGGAGAGCGTAGGGTGAAGGGAAGCTGGGGCTTCGTCACAGAAAGACTTGGGCTTATTTAGCCACTGAGTGACAGGAACCGGAACAGAGCAGAAGAGCCCAGTAAGGGCACTGGATTCATGGAAATCCAGGCATGCGGTCTACAGTGAACAGGAAGCCGTCGGAGCACTCAAATGCGCACAGTGCGGAGACAGTGAGCCCTGACCCCTACCTCACACCACACACAACAGACCCAAGATGGATCGGAGACCCATGTGTCCAATCTGAAACTACAAAAGCTTGTAGGAGAAATCGTAGAATACTTTTATGACTTCAAGAGAGGTAAAGGGATATAAGTACCTGAAAGGCACCAACTGTGACAGAAAGATGATAAGACTTTAAAAAAATTTGAAAACTTCAATTTCAGGATATCACTAAAGGCCAGATGCAGTGGCACACATCTGTAATCCCAGGGACTCGGGAGGTTGAGGCAGGAGGATTGCAAGTTTGAGGCTGGCCTCTACAACTTAACAAGACTCTGTCTCAAAATAAAAAGGGCTGGGGATGTGGCTCAGTGATTGAGTACCCTTGGGTTCAAACACCAGTACCAAAAGAAAGAAAGAAAGAGAAAGAGAGAGAGAGAGAGAGAGGAAGAAACAGTTTTATTTAGTGTTTCGTGTGGCTTCTGTTGCTCCAGCACTTTGCTGTGTACGTGGTGCTGGGGTTTGAACTCGGGTCTTCGCGCTTGCCAGGCAAGTGCTGTAACCGCCGAGCCACCGCTCCACCGCCTTCTTTTCTATTTTTTTTTTTTTTTAAGAGAGAATCAGCTTTATTTAGTTTTTCATGTGACCTCCATTGCTCCAACACTCTGTGGTGTACATGGTGCTGGAGTTTGAATTCGGATCCTCGCACATGCCAGGCAAACACTGCAACCACTGAGCCACAGCTCCAGCCCCTACTTAGCAATTTCTAATAAGGTAAAACACACATCTGCCCTTTGACCCAACAATTTCACCCTTTGGTATATGAGAAAAATGAGTTCATAGACCCACCAGAAGATTTGAATAGGAGTATTCACAGAAGCTTAACTCATAAAAGCCCCCAACTGGGAAGGACCCAAACATCAATCAGGAGAGAACAGATATGTGAAATGTGCTTTTCCTTATCTCCTTCCTGGTAACTGGAATGAGAGTGCCATGGCTGGGGCTTAAGCAACCATTTTGGAATAGGAGATAGATGGCCTATATTGATGCAGAAATAGAGAAGCAGGGGAAAAAAGGATCCTAGTGGTTCTTGGAATCCCACCTTTGACCCTTGATTGCCCTTCCTCTAAACTCTTTTTAGAAACAAATCCCTTACTTGTTTACTGTATGTTTATTTTGAATTTCCTGTCACTTGCGATAAACATTTTTCTAACTGGGACAGCAACAGAGAGGGGGCATCTACAAGAGAGAGGGAAGCAGCGAGGACCAACGTGATGGAAGTTATTGCGGGGCCATGCCCTGGAGGTCCTGATGTGGACACAGGTAGCGTGGGAGCCCAGAGGGGGGATGCTGGGATTGACGAACAGCTGTTTCCAAGGGACAGCTTCTGAGGCAATGACATGGTCTAGGGTGAATGACAGCGTGGGCAGAGGTTGGCCAGGAGTGAAGGAGACCAGGAGGCCTCAGGCCAGCCAGGCTGGGTGGCAGAAGCCACAGGGTCCGGCTGGGGGAAGAAGCAGGCAAAGCAGATGGGGTCATCTGCAGTGTAGGAGAGGAGCCACCAAGAGGTCTAGAGGTGACCCTGAAGAGGCAGGAGGTGGCTTCGCTAGAGAGGCCGAGCCTGGGCTCCCAGTGCAGGAAGCAGAGTTGGGCAAAGCCTCTGGAGCCCGGCGCTGGTGCTTGGGAAGCTGGGTTGCCAGGTCTAGGGACATAGGTCTTCCTCAAAGCCAGGAGCTCAGCCTGGGAACGGACACAGAAGCCCAAAGGCCAGGCCAGCAGGAGGGGTCAAGTCCTAGGTGAGAAGGTCAGGGGAGCTGGCCAGCAGGTGACCATGGGCAGCGGGTCAGGGTCTGGCAGCACTGTGAGGGGCTCAGGGAATCAGGCCCCAGAGCGTGGCTGGTGCCAGGGTGGGCTCACGTGCAAGATCAGCAGGAGAACGTGTCCCAGCAAGTGCGGCCAGGCGTGGGCCACATCAGGACGGAGGGGCTCTGCTGGGGTCTCCGCCGCTGGCCCTAGGTGCTGTAGGGCAGGGCCTCCCCCAGGGCGCCGCTGACTCAGCCACGCATCACCCCCATCCCCGCAGCCTAGAGCACCCGAGACCACAGAACCAGACCTTATCAGGGCCTGCAGGCCAGCAGCAGCCAGCTGGGTCCTGGTCCCTGCGGAGGGCTCTGGGGCAGGGCTGGCTCCTCTCCACAGCCTTGTTCTCCACTCCTGGTTGGTGCTGCTCCCCAGCCTCCTGTCCACCTCCCCCTATGTCCACTGGACCCCTGCAGGGGACTCTAGGCCTTCAGGATGGAACCATGTGGCTTGGCTTGGCTTCCCAGCCTCTGTGGCCCACCCTCACCTGCCTCCCTAGCGCCCATGGGCCCAGGTTGAGCCGTAGGACCTGCGGGACAGACGGGTGCAGACCCAGTCAGCCTTCAAGGGCATGAACACATCTTCATCTGGCTGGGGGGCATCGTGCAGGGCTGCGGCGATGAAAGACTTGAGCACAGTGGCCGTGGAGGGGGCATGGCCACAGGGGACGGTCCCTCTGCCCACTCGGGGATGCACACGGCCAGGCAATGTTGATTTGGGAGGTGCGGGAGGATGCATCTGACTTCCCAGGGAGGAAATGCCAACAAATTGGGCCAGGGTGACGGACACAGGCGTTCAGCAAGGATTTTGGTCTGGGTGGGGAAACTGAGGCAGACGCCAGGAACTGCAGAACAGGCCATGCAGAGGGTGAAGGGAAAGGACACAGCTCGCACCCCCTGGTCATGTCAACGGAGGCAGGGACCCTGGGCTGGAGGATCCAGTCCCATGCTCAGGGCACCGTTTGCTTAAACAGGCTCATTCTTTTTCTCTTTTTCTTTAAAAAGAGAAGGACAGGGAGAGAGAGAATCTATTTTTTTTTCCCTTCCAATCTGGCCTTTGTTTTTCTGACACTTCATTGTGTACGTGGTGCTGGGGTTCGAACCCTTGTCCTCGCACGCGGCAGGCAAGCGTGCAGGCAAGCTCGGTAACCACCGAGCCACAGCTCCAGCCTCACTTTCTAAGCAGCGCAGGAGCCCGGATGCTGTGTCAGGTCCTGGACCAGGAAAACCCTGGCAGGTGACAGAAGAGGCACCCAAAGGGATTCACAGCAGTGACTAAGGGAGGGCGTCCCCAAAGAGTCAGGGGTAGGGTTGAGGGAGCCAGAGGAGCCGGAGCTGGGGAGCAGGAACTAAAGAAGCAGCCAGGGTCTGGAAAGAGCTGGGGCCATGTGAGAGGAGCCCAGAGGGACACAGCCCCTGACCCTGCCACCACCAGGCATGAAGAGCTGGGGAAGAAGCAGCCCCCCTCTCTCAGCTTGGCGAGAGGACCCTGTGTCCCTAGGGGTCAAGTGCTTGGCACAAAGGGACAAAGAGACCAGAGAGCAGGTGGTGGCAGAGGCAGGGCATGCACAAAGCCATCACCTTCAAGATGGTGGGTTTGGGACCAGGTGACCCAGCTGTCCCATTCCTGGGTCTTTCCCAAAAGATCTAAAATCTGCACACTGCAAAGACACAGCCACATCAACGCTAAACTATGGAACCAACCCAGACGAGCGGATTCAGAAATTGTGGCATATATGTCCAATGGAGTTCTACTCAGCCATGAAAAAGAGTGAAGTTGGGGCTGGAGTGGTGGCCTGGTGGTTATGGTGCCTGCCTGGCATGCACAAGGACCAGGGTTCCAACCCCAGCACCACGTACACAACCAAGTGTCAGAAAAACAAAGGCCAGATGGAAAAAATAAATAACATTGATTGTCTCTCCCTGTTAAAAAAATAACAATAAAATAAAGAATGAAGCTATGGCCTTTGCTGGTAAAGAGATGGAGATGGAGAAAATCACCCTGAGTGACGGCAGCCAACACGCAAAGGGGGATGTTTCTCCCTGTGGGAAAGGGGACAAGAGGCCATAAAGAACCAGTGTGATGTAAATTGATAGCCGAGCCTACAGGGATGGGAAAGACAGGGACGGGAGGAAGGACGGGAGGAAGAGGGGTTTGCGTGTGTGCGACTCGTAAGGATGAGCCCAGCTTCTGTGGATAACCATGAGGCTCGAATAAGAAAAAGTTTAAGGGATGGTGGGTTTGGAACCACTTTGCATGCATGAGGAAGAAGCTGGGAGGTGAAGGGGCTGGCCCGGGACCTGCCTGTCACTGCTCTTGCTGACCAGGGTGGCAGGTGGATGTGGTCACAGCTGGCCTCGAGGCCCCTGAGCTCCCTTAGGAGGGTGGACCTCCATCCCCTCCTCCCACTGAGCCAGGGCTCTGAGCCCATCTGGCTCTTCTGGGGGCTCCCCTCACACCCCGGCTGGACAGCAGCCCGTCACGCAGCCCGTGCTGACAGATGGGGTGTCTCCGGTGCGCCAGCGGCTGCCGCTAAGTGGCTTCCTGGCAGGGAGTCAGGGGCCACCTCATCGCGGCTCAGCTGAACTCCAAACAGCGCTGGTCTCCTCGGGGGGTGCCTCCCACGCCTGTCTGTTGCACCGGGTGTGTTTAGTGTCAATTCCGAGCTCCAGCCTGGGCCTGGTGGCTCTCAGGGCAGTCACTTGGGAGCTGAGGGGCCTGGGCTGGGGCGTGCGTGCCTGCGAGTCTCTCCCCTCCTGGGCCACATGCATGGGATCCTGAGCCCCGAGGTCCGATTTCCAGGCCAGGTGGTGGAGTTCAGGCCTCCGGCTCTGGGCCTCAGCTCCAGACAGGGCCTGGATGTCAGAGCTTTTGGTGATTGTTTGCAGCGTCCTGCTGAGGTCCAGCAGCTACTGTCACGAGCCAGGACTGTGGTCCTCTGTGACCAGTGAGGCCATTTGCTTGGGAGCCAGTTCAAACGCTCCAGGGCCAACTGCCCCACCTGTGAGCTGAGCGACCCCATGGGAAGCCTCTTCCCTCCCTGGGACCCCGTCTTCTGCTTTGAAAACAGTGACAAGAGAGCTGAGTTTTCCATGCATCTTGAGCAATGTGAGCCTCCACCCTGTGAAGGAGCAGAGGGCGCCGAGCACATGTGTCACCGTGTCACCCTTAGGCTGCTCGCTGGCCTGCCCCTCTTAGCCAGCAGTCCCCAGCTGGCCTGGGCTGACGCTTCCGACAGGGGCAGGGCTCCTGAGAGCTCCTAGCCAGGGGAAAGGCAGGCTTAGCCCAGCGGGATGAGCGTCAACAGAAGGTTCCTCAGAACGCGGGGGACGGAACAGGCAGGAGGGATCAAGACCTCTCAAAGGTGACACCGGCGCTGCTCTCTGGGCCAACTCAGGGTATCCTAGATAGAAAGGAGGCCACGAGCAAGGTCAGAGGGACCAGCACACGGAGAGAGGGATTCACAGAGCATCCAGGGAATAGGTGCGGTTCTCCAAGGTCAGAGCAGAGGACGCAGGGTGGGAGACATGAGCTGCCAAAGTCCCCTGGAAACGTGGGGCTCGATACCCCCACCCTGCATGCCAGCAGGCCTCAGGGAAACAGCCCTGTGGAGCTGGGGGCAGGATGGACAAGCAGAGAAGGAATCCAAGCCTGGGTTTCTCGAAGCCTGGTCAGGACCACCTGCCCCGGTCAGAGCTGCAAGATCCCAGCTGGCTAGGGCCTGGGGCAGCTTGGGGGCTGTGTGTTGAGGACATCCCAGGCCAGGCAGGCCCCAGAGGGGCCAGACTACTAGCTCTGGGTCCTGGTGGGCTCAGTGACACTTTCCCAGCAGGCAGAGGGCCACTTAGTTCCGCGCCTTCCCTGTGAGGTAGGGGGCCAGGGGCTGAGCCTCTCCCTGTGGCGGGAGGGCAGAGTCCTGTTCCACTAACACTCTTGCTCTTGTCTGCATCTCAGCAGGGGACAGGGCCCATGTTGATGCCCAGCTCTGGTCAGCGTCCAGGTGGCCAGCTATCCAGCCTCCTGAGTTCCGGGGCTCCTCTGAGATTGGTCAGGCTGGCCTGAGATGGGCCGGGGTGGCACTGGACCCTGGTGGGGGCACCTCAGGAATAAGTGGATCTCCCCCCTCCTCCAACAGGAGCCTGGCAGTAGACAGAGTCACAGCTGGGTGGCTGGGTGTCTGGGGTCGAGGCCCTCCAGCACAAGGCTGGCCACCCAGCCCTGACGCAGACAGCTCAGTGATTGCACGGCAGCATGCCACTAGATGGTCCAAGCTCTGGGAGAGACTTGTAGCAGCCCCAGCCAGGGCATGAATAGGGCTCCGGAGGGCAGGCAGGGCCAGGGCCCACACGGGGCTCCACGGAGGCTCTGCTCTGGGACTGCGCAAGGCTTGGCCTGGGCCGCTCTCCCTCGGTGCCTGGCACAGGCCGAGCTGGGAGAAGGCCTGGCCGGGTCCAAAGCCCTCCTGGTGGGGCCGGGCGCGGCCGCTCATATCTTCCCCCTTACTTCATCCATTTTTCTCCAACTGAACCCTTGTTTATCTCGCTGGGAATGCAGGCGGCCAAGGCCACGGCCAAGGCGAAGGCCGGAGCCTGGGCAGCCTCCAGGAGCCGCAGGCGCCCCCCTGCTTCACCTGGGTCTCGGGGCTGAGCACTCCTGGGGACAGCCATCCAGGCACCAGCCATGCCAGGAGGGGCTGGCCTGGAACCCAGAAGTCAGGTACGGGCACGCCCTGCTGCCGACAGGCCAAGAAGGGAGACCTGGTCTCCTCTCCTCATCGGTGTTGAGGGCTTGTTCCAAGTGTCCTCAGGGAAAGAAGCTGGATTTTCACAAGTACCTGCCTTGCGTTCAGCGTCCCCCTCACACCTAATGTTGAAGGTCTCGAGCTCCCAGGACCCCATTTATGGACAGGGATGGCTTGAGGCCCCCAGATGGCATCCTGCAGCTTCAGTTGCTAACATAGCAACTCCCCCAGGCTCAAGGGTGTCCCTAAAACGTGTGGGGGTGGAGCAAAAAAAGGTTTTGTTCATTTGCTGAGGCTGGCCTCTAACTTACAATCCTCCTACATCAGCCTCCCAGTCCCTGGGATTACAGGCGTGGTCACCAAGGCCAGCAGGTACTTTGGTTTTAAGCAGGCCTGTTGGAGTCTTTGTCCTTAACACAGATCTCCAAGGACATCATAGTCCCACAAGGAAAAGACTACCAGACCCCTGTGTGACGTGAAAACCAGGCTCCAGAGAAGGTGATTAAGTAGCTAAGGGTCACTCAGCCATGTGGCCACGCAGGGTCTAAGCTCAGCTGGTCTGGTCCTGGGATTTGCTGACCCTCTGGGCTTTTGCTGCCTAAGTGACCCTCTTGCAGGTCCCGTCTCCAGGCTTAGCAGACCCAGCAGGGCTTGGGTTCTGGGTGAGCAGGATGGCCAGGGCCTCAGTGTTCTTTTAGCCTCCTTGCTTTCCCAGTCTGTGAAATGGGCTGGTGGGCCCAGCCCCAGGCCTGGAGCCTGATGGAGGAACGAGGTCACCTCTGTCTAGGGGCTGGATCATCTTGGAAGGAGAGGGCTGGGCAAAGACAAGGGCCTATTGTCCCTCTTCCCTGGCCACCTTCCAGCTCCCACCCATCACCACACGAGGCCAGCCCTGCCCGCAGACCCCGATGGCCACCATGCGCCAGCAGCAGGGGGTGACTCAGTGTCCCCTCCCTTCCTGTGGGTGACATTGCCAGGAATCGATCCGCCATCAAAGCTTCATTGGAGCGGCCCTGGGGATGGGAGAGGAAGCAGCAGAGAAGGCCGTGAGGGCATGTGGCTCGGGGACCCCACACTAAGGCCCTTCCAGAGGTGTGGGTGGGAAATCTCACCACGATGACTTTGCATTGGCCCTCAGCAGCTCTGGTGAGCAGCCTCTGGAGCGCGGAGAGGGCTTCGTTGTCACTCCATCTCACGCCCTGCGCCCCAGCTCCTCGCTAGTGGGTAGGAATGCAAGAGGAGGAATTAGGACTGGAGCCTCCGAGCTCTGTAGGGTCCTGCATGAGGGCCCAGGCACGGGGGCTGGTCTGGGCGGCACAGCAGGCCCAGAGCCCGAGCTCCCAGAGATGGGGGTCTTAGCAGCCCGGAGCATGCCTTCCCACTGTCCCCAGACACAAGGCCGCTGTCCTTCTGCACTGTAGAGAGAATAGGCCAATTCTGCTCCTGGGGACTGGGAGGGTCACTGGCTCCAGGAGGGGGGTAAACAATCTGGAGGATTGTTAACTCCGCTCCAGCAATTTCAGCACCATGAACACATAATGGGGCCACACATGGGCTGATGGCCGTCATTCTGCAGCTCTGAGGCCCTGGGGGGCTCTGCCAGCCGCTCGTCAGGCAGAACAAGTAACAGCTCAAACTCCACCGGGCCAAAAGTAAACTCCTGACTTCCTCCTGAGCCTGCTCCTCCCTGCGTCTTCCCCATCTCAGGAAATGGCACCATCTCCCGCCCAGCGGCTCAGGCCAGAAAACTGGGAGGGCAGCCCTGGATCCTCCTGCCCCTCACCACCCACGTCCCCAGCATTGCCAAGACCTGTCAATTCTCCCTCCAAAATAAATCCCCAATCGGCTCCTCTCCATTCAAACTGCCACCCTTGTATCCAAGCCACCTCCAGCCTTCCCGTGGGCCACAGCGCTACCCCTCCCAGCCTCCACTGCCCCCCAGCCACTCCCACCATCCTTTGCTGAAACTGCCCCTCCCCCCAATGGCCTCCTGTGGCTCCAACAAGCTCTCACCCAGTCCTCTCCCTCCAGGCTCCTGTTTTGTGTCCTTCGTAAGACTTTGCCTTAATCAGATGCTGGGGACTCCACATCCCCAGCCCATTTTTTTTTTTTTAAGGATCTTGCTAAGTTGTTGAGGCTAGCCTCGAACTTCCCATCAGCCTCAGACTCCCAAGTTACTGGGATTATAGGCATGTGCCACCATGCCCAGCCTTAATTTATAATTACGTGTCTGTTTTTGACGCTGCCACCAACTGCAAGAGCCCTGAAGGCAGGGGCCTTGTTTGTCTTGGTCACTGCTGTGGTCCTGGAAGGCACACACAGGTCTGTTGTGCGAATTACTGGCTGAAATAATACTCAGCAGCTACGATTTATTGAGCACTTCCAAGTCTTTTGGGGACTTAATCATCTGAACCACCCACTGGTAAACTGAGGCTCAGCAGCTAGGGTGAGTCACTGGGGACCACACGTCCAGAGAATGGCAGAGCCAGACTTAGAACCCAGGTCAGTCAAACAGGACTGGGATTAGAAGTCTGAGCTTCTAACTAGGAAGCCGTCTCAGTCCCTTACCGTCAACACCGTCAGTCTTTTACCCGGCCACAGAAGCCAGCAATGGTAAGGGGCTTCACTTACGGCCCACTGGGACACTCTGATAATTGAACTCCCACAGTTGTCCCCATTTCTAAGATGTGAAAGCAGTGCATGTTGAGAAGCTATGAACCCCAATACAGGGGAGCGGAAGCCACTGGGTCCTCAGAGTGGACGGATTTCTCAGCAGGTACCTGCAGGATGGAGCTGCAGCCCCGGAGGAGGCTGAGCAAGGACATCCCATAAGGTGAGGGAGCCTAGGAGGACATGGAGGGACCCAGCCCTCAAGGGAAGACGTAAGAGGCAGGAGCCATGCAGGCTTGGGGGTGCATGTGGCCAAGACAGATCCCAGGGGGCTAGGTCCTGCCAACGAGCAGGACCTTGGGTGGGCAATGGGGTGGAACGTGCTGGAACAGGGAGCAACAGGGCAGGCTGGGGGGCTCCAGGGCCCACCGGGGAGCTCAGGCTTCATTCTGCAGGGCAGGGGGACCCTGAGATCATCGCAAGGCAGGGCTGCCTCCATAAGCAAGGAGGATGGAGTGAGAGCCCAGGAGGCTGAAGGAAGGTGGAGGCCTGGGACCGTCTAGGCAGATGCCGTCAAGGACCCCAGGTCACCTTTGGGCTGGACAGTGACGGATGGCCTGGGTCAGAAGCCTGCTCTTGGGGGCTCCCTGGCATGGCTGAGCCCACTGGCAAGGGGCTAGGGAGAGGCAGGGTGGAGGGCAGCCTCCCCCGCCCAGGCCTGGGAACGTCTGGGCTGGCCGAGGGCCTGCTGGCGGCTGGTGAAAGGGCCCACTTACCATGACTGATGGGGGCCCCGCCAGGCCCCGCCAATTAGGCAGGATGGAGTGCCAGGGCTGGGCTATAAATATCTCGGCTGCCGACCGGCCCAGGAATGTAAATGATGGTTGAACAAGCGGGAGAGAATGTTCAGTTTAGACAGGACGGGCTCTGGGGTTTTCAAAACGTGTTCTTCCCCCCACCACGTCTTCCAGTTGGACAGCACCAGCCTGGTACCCCAGGCTTGGCTTCAAGTCCTGTCTCAAAAGGGACGGGAGGGTGGGGGTGTCCCTGGAAAGGTCACTAAATTGGAAATTCAGAAAAAGCCCCAAGTCTGCTAGAAGTTTTGTCCTGGTCAGGGGGAGCTGGGTGAGGGAGGGAGCCAGGGACACACAGCCTGGTCTGCGTCAAGTAGGAACATCTCCCCAAGCCCCTCAGCTCTCTGCTCTGTGAGGGCCTGGGGCTGAGGGACAGTTGACCTTCAAGACCAGAGATGAGGAGGACTGGCTTTCTGTTGGTGTCATTGAAGAGCCAGGCTGGGGAGGCCCTCAAGGGTGTGTCAGGAGACATGTGTCCACCTGACCCTCATGCCCTCTCAAATGCCAGAGCAATGTGGGCCTGCAAGGAAATTAAGCCTCCCTTCATCTCGTGTGTGGGACAGGCAGGGCCAGTGGCAGTGTGGGACGTCTCCCCTGCAAGAACAAACGATGTCTCCTGCAGAGGGCTTGGACTGCCCCCCACCCGGAGTCCCCCAGTGATGCTCTGAGAGTGACTCGCATGACCCAGGAAGGTCCGTAGGGGAGGCCCAGGCTGGCAACGGCACCGCATGGCTACGGCCCAGGGTGGGCCAGGCCTTCCGAGACTCCAGGATGGACCCCAGAGACACTGGGCCCCTGGGCTGAGCGTAACCCTGTGACACTGCTGTGTGACACCCAGGACACGGTGCTCTGGATTGGAGCAGACACTCTCTGAGGGGGGAAGGTGCAAACAGGGGTGCATAGGTTCTGAGGAGCAGGGGAGGGACCCGAGTTCAAGACTGCATCTGACAAGTTCTCTCTTCCTGGCCCACAGCGGCCTTCCCCAGGGATCAGGTGGAGGGCACAGGTCAATCAGATCACTGGACCATTTGAGGTGATGCTGGGGAATGGACTCATTTGGCAAATATCATTCAGGGGCCTTGCACGTGCCAGGCGCTGCTCAGCTCTGGCCAGAGTCCCCTGGCGTGGAGGCAGGAAGTGGACTGGTCTCCCCAGGAGCCTGGAGATGGAACAAGGGCCCAGCCAGATCCTGCCCCAGAGCTCCCGCGCTACTGGAACCCTGGCATGGAGGGCAACTTGGGCAGATGCTGGGGCTGGAGCTGGGCCAACTCGGGAAGGGGGTCAAGGGCACTTTGGGGCTTGATGGGCAGGTGCAGACCCAGGAAGCCCAAGGTTGAGGTCCCCACTGCTCCCTGGAAGGAAGAGCAGGGGGTGGTTTGGGCTGCAGCGCGGCCTAGGGCAGGAGGTGGGGTGACCCTCAGGGGCAGCAGGTGCCAGAGTGGAGCAGCAGGGTGAGTTGCGCCTCACTGCAGAGCCCTCAGCTGCCATAGGCTTCTGGAGTGAAGTGTCACTCAGAAAAGTCCAGGCGGTGCAGACGATGGGACTCTGTCTGTGCCCAGCTGCAGGCTGCGTCTTCCAGGGGGTGGGGTGCATGCAGTTCCCCGAGGGAGCACCTCATGGGGTGTCAACTGGGTGCAGGCTGCTTGGATGTTTGTGGAACTCCAAGAACATGCGACCTCTTGCACAACCAAAGGTGTGAGTGTGCCCAGAAGGTGGGATCATGTGACCTTCCAAGGGCCCAAGGGACTCCAGGCTCCGGCACCCTGGGTCATGAGAATTTGCTGGTGTCTGTTTCTCTATCTTCAAAGATTATTTCCACTGTTCATCCCCAGGGTCCTTCTGCGTGCTTGGTCACTCCTACAGACGTCCACGGTAGCAGCCCTCCTATCCATCTTTCTCCCATGCGACTCGTCACAAGGCCAGATAGGTTCATCTTTTTCTGCCTGACTTCTTCTATTGCTTGAAAACTTATAAAATTCCTCAGGAAATTTAAGGGAAGTTAAGGAAAATTTATAAATGCTTTTCCAGCGGGTAAAAAAGAATTCAATTTATTTCCAAGTAGCTGGTCTAGAATTTTACGGCTTATTTATGTATGTTTCTACTTAATAATCGGTCTGGAGGCCTTTTAACATTAGACATAAAGTATTAGCTAATTTCCCCTCACCCCGGACTGCTCTCCCTCTGTTTCTGAATGTCACGGAAGGCTTCATCGTCTAGTGCATTTTTATATATAATTGGTTTTTAGACATAATTGCTGCTTTCCACTCTATTCTAAGGATGCATACTCCTGCTTTTACTCCAATGTCACACTGGTAAATTATTGTTCTTCTAGACCATGTTTTATAGAAGTCTTTATAGCATAAAAATTAAATGATGGGCTTTGAAGTCATTTCCATCCAAACGCTACCACTTAATAAATGCATACCCTCGAACAAATCACCTCACAGTTTATCATTTGGAAAATGGAATTCCAGGGAGGCCTTGAAATAATATCTTCCTCACAAGTTCAGAACAAACTGAGAACTAGATCTAGGACTCCATCAGACAGAGAGAACATCAGCCTTCTCAAGGCCCGTAGGCGACAGCTGTCCACTACCACCACCACTCCTGTTCAGTATCACAGTGGAGGTAGTAGCCAGTGCCGTACAGCAAGAAAAAGAAATGAAAGGTGGTAAAGTTTGGCTCTTGACTCTCCCCCAAGAGCCCGTGTGTTAAAGCCTTGGCCCCCAGCGTAGTGCTATTGGTAGGTGGTGGAACCTTTGAGAGGTGGGGAATTGTGGAAGGTCCTTGGGTGATTGGGGGCAGGTACCCCAAAAGGACTGTGGGATCCTGACTCCTCCTTCCTCTGCTCTTTGGCCATGAGATGAGTGGTTTTGCTACACCACATGCTCTCACCATTATGTGGCTATCATAGGCTCAAAACCATGGACTAGAATCTCTAAAACTATGAGCCAAAGTAAACTTTTTCTAATTATCTTGGGTATTTCATTACAGAGACAGAAAACTGACTAACCTGAAAAGTATGATGATTGAGGGGGGGAAAAAAGGCTCAGTGGGCATCCTAACACTTATGCCGGACTTTGGCTGAGGCCACCCGTCCTAGGCAGTGCCAGACCCCCAGGTCTTTCCTCCCCCATGAGAAAGAGCACAGCCCCCAAGTGACCATGAAGCACAGCAGAAAATGCAAGCGTCCTGGGGAAAGAAGCAAGGATGAAGATGGGCCTCCCGCTGAGGTCCCTCCCCACAGAAAGACGAGGTGAGGGTGTGGCGGAGACAGTGACAGCCCCACACAAGGCCACATGAGCACAAGCTGCCAAGACCCACGAGGCTGTGGCTTGGTGCCTGACACACAGTAGGGCTTTTGTTGGCAGGAGACGCAGGGTCTTGTTCCCTTTCACTTCTCCTCTTGACCTCCTACTGGGGAGGACAAAAGAGGCTCAGAAAATTCTAGCACAAGGGACATGCAGCTGGGCTCGTGAGGCACACCCAGAAGCAAAGGGAAAATCTGGGGGTGGTGCAGTCGACTGGGGGCAGAGCCCATGTCCCAAGGTCAAGGTCCGATTCCAACGACCAGCTCTACCACCAGCTACGGGCTGCCCCCCGCCCTGAGCCTCAGACCCCCTTGTCAGGGGAAGGGCACCTCTCTGTACCATGGCGCTCTGGACCTTTGCCCTGGCTCCTCTACACCCACCCTCAGGCTGCTCTAGATGGCTTGTCACCCTCTCTTCCCATGGGGACCCCAAGCATCTTCTCCTGCTCTGAAAAGGAGGCCTCCAGGATCCCTCTTCCCCCAACTCTGGGTCCATCCAGGAAGGCAGCCCCTCTGCCTTGCATTAATTCAGCAGTCCAGCCAGCCAGCCCCAACCCTCCTGTGTCCCTGGCCCTCCCCTGGTCCCCAAAACAAACAAAGCAGGGACCACTCACCTGGCGTGGCTGCAGGGGGACCATCCATGAATAGGCCCTCTCTTCACGCCCATTCATTCCAGAAGGGTTTGCAGGGGCTGCTCTGGCTGGAACAGGAAAGCCAGTGGGGAGCCTGCCGACACAGCCCCTGCACTTGGGGGGCTTCCAAACTTGAGGTCACAGAACCAGGAAATCATGACGTATATGACTTGTGCCCCTCAGATCCCCTAGAAGCCAGTGGCGGGGGACGGGGGCCCAGACCAGACTTGGGAAGGGGAGAAGGCTTCCTAGAGGAAGCCACCACGTCACCACCAAGACAATGATGAGCAGACGTCAGCCAGTCACAGCTACAGAGGAGGAGGAGGGAGAGTCCTGGCAGAGGGGCCACGGTGCCCCGAAGATGGCCAGAGGAGGGCGGCGCCAGGAGAAAGCGAGCCCCGGGCCAGACTGGCACAGTAGCTGGAGCCTGGGGGGCACGGAAAGGGTCTTTATGTTACCCTGAAGCTGCCAGGAAGTTATTGGTGGGTTTCAGACCATTGGCATGATAAGACTGGCATTTCTAAAAGATGGAGGAGGATTGGAAAGGGGTGGGAGTGGACGCAGGGACACGAGTTGGGAAGCTGGCCCAGGAGGCTTGGAACAGGGACGGTGCGGAGGGCAGGGACGGAGGGGTAAGGGCAAGGGCCTGGGTGGTGGTGAGGAGACAGGGGAGCTGATGGTGAGGGAGTGTGGGTGACACCAGAGGACAAGCATTGAGGAGGGGACAGGAGTGGGGACATGGATGGCCAGGGACAGAGCTGGGGTGTGACAGGGTGAAACCAGGCAGCTGGACACAGTGAAGGTACTTGTGAAGGGCATGTGAAGGATCAGATCTGGGGTGGAGTGGAGGCGAGAAGGACCAGGAAAGACCCTGGGCTAGGGGCCACACAGGGCTGGTGACGAGAACATAGCGGGCGGTGGCGACGGGGGTCAAAGTTTGGACCTTCTGAGGTTGAGGTGGCCAGGACACAGTTAGGCAGGGGTGACAGTGCTGTTTGGGGCCATGGGAGCCCTGAAGAGAGGGCCTGGAACTGCCTTGACCCCTCTGCATCCCCAGCATCTGTCACAGAGGGTCCACACTGGCCACGGTGGGCACCAGCTGTGGGGGGACTGGAAGCGGGAGTGAGGGGAGGAGCCGGGGTGGAGACACTGTGCGGACAGCTCTTTGGAGATCCTGGTTGTGCAAGAGGGAGGCGAGGGTGGGGGCAAGATGTGGAAGTGCGGATCAGGAGGGTTTTTAAAATCTTGTTGATGGACATTTAAATGCCAAAGAGAAGGATCGGTGATAAGAGAGATAGCTGCTCATGCTGGGCGCGAAGGGCTCCGTGCAAAACGTTGCTGCAGGGAGCCGGGCCAGAGGCCACCTCTGGTGGAAGTGACCTCTCTTCCCATGGACAGGGGAGAGGAGGCCGATGGCCAAGGCTTGGATACCTACAGATCCAAGGTTGAGGACAGTTCTGTAGTCTCAGGGCAGAAGCTGGGGATGGTGACAGAGGCAGGAAGGATTTTGGTGCCAGACTTCTGGGACAGAGGAAGGCATAGCATCAGCCTGGGGTTCAACCTCCCCCATGATTGTCGGGGGTCAGGGGTCATTGTAGACCAGGAGCCTTGTCTTAGTGTGAAGGTGGAGTCAAGACTCAGTAGGAGTCTTGAGAGGGTTTTGTCCAGAGTAGGAAACAGATGGCTGAGACCAGGCCAGAGCCCCCCATCCCTGGGGTCTTTCCCCAAGCCCCTGAGCTCTCCTCGGCTGCTCCTCTGCCAGGTGTCCAACCCAGCCAGACCTCCCTCCAAGAACCCTCCACCCCAAGGGGAAATGCCAGCCCAGACCCCACTCTCCCTTCAGGCCAGAAGGGCCCCGAGCCCAGGCCCACCCTCCCCAGGCGCTGGGCTCCAAGCCCGGTCCCTCCCCACCCAGACCAGGGTGAGAATTCCGGCCACACGTCCCTGTGATGTGGTCACGTTGGAAAAATGTTAATCAAATATTCTCCTCCGAGTTTCCTTTCTTTCCCAGGCTGGATTCCTAGAAGACAGGAATTTATGGTGTGAGAGTTCCAGCCCCCGCAGCCCCGCAGCCAAGGTCAACAGCAGGAGGCGGGCAGGGCTGCCAAGCCGGAGGGGAGCCGGGACTTGAGGAGCAAGCTGGGTGCACAGAAAGCCCAGGAACCTGCACTGACGTTGCCCTTCCGACCCCGCAGCTCCCACCGTGGGGTCCAACATCGTCCCCCTGCCCTGGCCTGGCCGGCTCTGGTGGCCCTCGTCTGGGAAGGAAGATGTGGAAGTCACCCACCTGGGCAGCCCCCCAAGCCAGGTGTCCCCACGATCTGGCTCCGCCTGTGTCCACTCCTCCTGGGGTCTGAGGTTTGCTCACTGACTGCCCAGGGCCCAGAGAGGCCAGGCCCAGATCCTGGGTCCTCGACAGCACTTCCAGGCTCGGGGGAGCCAGGGGAGGTACAGGAGTGTGGGGTCCAATGTCCGATGACTCCATGCTGGGAAGACAGCACTCGCCCCAGCCCCGCACCCCCACAGGGGTCTCTGAACACTCACAGGTTCATCTATTCACCCAGCACCTGCGGGGCACCTGGAACCAAGGACAGGGCAGGGGAAACTCTGCCTCAGCTGGGGCGGGGAAGATGGGTGTGGAAAGGAAGGGTGAGCAACGTCGGGGGGCTGCAGGTCCCCCAGGAGAGAGCGGGTGGCCAGAGTTCAGCAGGCGGGCACAGGGGGAGGGAGGAGTGGGGGAACATTCCAGCTAAGTCCGCAGCATGTGCAAAGGCCCAGAATGTTTATACCTTGGTAAGACGTTCATGTAAATACACTCTCAAATTAAGAAAAGGAGGCTTTGGCAAACGACACTCTGCGTTTGTCACTTAGAAAAGGAGGCCCTGTCCTGTCCTGGAGCCCAGCGTCCAGCAGAGAGCCCGCCCTGACACGTCTCAGGCCCCCCTGACCTGGGCACCCCAAGGTTGCCACAGTGCAGACCCCAAGGGGAGCCTCTGTCTTTGCCTCTGTCCACAGCCCCCACCGCCACCTCGCTCGTCCCTGTGCCTCCCAGGCCCAGGCCCAGGCCCAGTGAGCCATTCCGCTGCCCAGTCTGGGGAGCGTGGGGCAGCCCAAGTTCCTTCCAGCGTCTCCGTTCCAGAGTGCCTGGAGTGGAGGGATTTCCAGCTTCGACTGCATTTTTAGAATCTTCTCTTGGCCTCAAGAGCAGAGATTTTACAGCAGCCCCCACTTAGCTATGAGGACATATTCCAAGACCCCCCCTTATCTATGAAGACGTATTCCAAGACCCACAGTGAGTACCTGAAACCTTGGCCTTCGCTGGAGCCCACGTGTACTCTGTTCTCCCGCACAACCACACAACCGTGCCTATGATGAACTTGCCCTTCCCACTTGAAGGAAGTACTTCCCAGCATCTCAGACACATTTCAACTGCCGGCATCGCCACTCCTGAACTTGGGGCCTTTTCTAAGCTTTAAAAAAGGGTACTCGAGGGGCTGGAGTGGTGGTTCAGCTATTGGAGTGCTTGCCTGGTATGTGCGAGGACCTGGGTTCAAACCTCAGCACCACCTACACAACTAAGTGTTGGAGAAAAGAAGGCCAGATGGAAAAATAAATGAAAATGAGTCTCTCGGGGCTTGAGCGGTGACTTGGCGGTTACGGTGCTTGCCTGGCATGAGCAAGTGGTTCAGACCCCAGCACCCACGTACACAACAAAGTGTTGGAACAATGAAAGTCACATGAAAAACTAAAAAAAAAAAAAAACCTGATTCTCTCTCTCTCTCTCACTGTCACTCTCTCTTAAAAAAAAGATTCTCTCTATCCCTCTCTCTTTTAAAAAAGTCTACTTGAGCAGAGCACTGATAAGGGATAGTCCATCCGATACCAAGAAGGCTATGAAGTACCTATCGTGGGAGTAGCATATAAGGCGTGGATACGCTGGATGATTCCTGCCCTGACCAGGACCCAGTGGGGCAGCACGAGGGACCTCACCACGCTACTCAAAACAGCACACAATTTAAAACATGGGTTGTTTCTTTCTGGAATTTTCCATTTAATATTTTCAGACTGTGGTTAACCACGAGTAACTGAAACCACAGAAAGCGATACTACGGATACGTGGGGGGGGGGGGACTGCACTGGCTTAGTCCATTATGTTCCCATTTCCGTCCCCGCAAGGGCTGCCTCAGGCTTTTGATGTGGGTTCGTATAAAATGTGGATCCCTAGTGACAACTCACGGGGATGGGGATTCCCTTTGGAACAATGAACGGGTCTCTGAGCCAGATAGAAGAGACGGTCACGCCACTGTAAGAATGCGCTAGGTGCCGCTGCATTGCACGTTTTAAAATGGTTCAGGGTTTTAGGTTTTGTGAGTTTTTGCTCAACTTTTATGAATACACGTGGGTGTTTGGGGTGCGGATTTCTGTTCACGTGATCATGTGGTCACCTGGGAGCTGCCAGTTTCTACTGCACACACATGAAGACAGTGAGAGAGAATCCATTTTTTTATTGAGTTTTTCACATGGGTTTCGTTGCTCCGACACTCAGTTGTGTCCATGCTGCTGGGGTTTGAACCCGTGTACTTGAGCATGATGGGCAAGCGCCGTGACCACCGAGCCACCGCTCCAGCCCCTGAACGCACAACATTTTTTGTACCCTCATAAAACTGAAAAATCAGAGGTTCAGCCATCCTAAGTTGGGATCCTCTGTACGGCTCATTAGACCTCCCAGAGGCCACCCCTCTGCCCCGTATCCCTGCCAACCTTTCGGGTGGCCCAGCTTACCCATGCCCAGCTGCCCTGATGGGTACCCGACAACAGCTCATTGCGAGTTTAACTGGCATTTCGCTGCTCTCTGCTTGTGAGTGAGTCCGAGTCTCTCTTCCTGACCTTTAGATTGTGACTCCTCCTTTGCAAATCACCGGTTCATACCCTTTGCCCGTTGCCTGCTGGGGCTGCCATCTTTTCTCCTTGCTTTGAGGGATCCCTTGTACATCCCAGAGAGCAGCTGGCTCTGTGCTGTTTTTAAAAAGCCACAGATATTGCGCCCTCATCTGTCATTTTGTCCCTGAGCTACTTAGTTAAACAAAAACATCTAATTTTAGCTGGGATATTTTTGAGGACCTTGATAGACTTAGTCTAAAATTTACATAGAAGAATCTAAATTTGTGAATGATGAGGAGACTTTGAAAAGAACACAAAGAGAGGAACTTGTCCTGTGTAATCTCAGCATAAAACCTTGGGAAGGAAAACAGACAGTGTAGTGGAAGAATAGACTGAGGGCTCACCTTCAAAGATGAGTTTTTTGCTGTTTTGTTTTGTTTTCTAGCACCGGGGATTGGACCCAGGGGCACTTTACCACTGAGCCACATCCCCAGCCCTATTTATTTTTTTATTTTGAGAAAGGATCTCACTAAGTTGCTTAGGGCCTTGCTACATTGCTGAGGCTGGCCTCAAACTTGTGATCCTCCTGCCTCAGCCTCCCAAGTCCCTGGGATCGCAGGCGTGCACCACCACACCCAGCCAAGGATGAGTCGAACACAGCACAGGTCCACAGGGTGAGGATAGACTGGTTCGTGCATGGTGTTGAGGAAATGGGCTCCCTGGATGGAGAAAAGAACAACTGATCCCTACCAACAACCTCACAGAAAGGCAGAGCCAAGGCTCTGAAGTTGCTCGAATACATTGTTGGTCAATATCTTTGGAACACAAGGGTGGAGAAGGACTTCTGAAAAAAAAAAAAACCCGAGTGCACAAACCCCGGCCGGCCTCCAGCCTTATCCAGAGGAAGTGACACTTCCTCCCGGACACGGCCGGGCCCTGCCCACCTGGTGAGTCATGGCCTCTCCGGCCTGGCAGCCTGGCCCGCCCTTCCCGTCGAACCCAGGAGGGCCCAGAGTGCTGTGCCCACCTTATCTCACCCTCGCCCACAGCCATGCAGACATGAGGTCAGGGCCGGGACGTGGGGAGGGTGGGAGGCAGAGACAGAGGAGGTTCAGGGAGAGGTCAGGGGTCGCTGGGAGAACTGTCCCCTGCTCTCTCAAGTGCGTGGGAGGCAAAGCAGACCCTGGAGGGACCCCAAGCAGCCTCTGGGGCTGGAGACATGCTACCAGGGTGTGGCTGGCTGAGGGGAACAGGGGCAGGTGGAGGCCAGCACAGCCAGGCCCCGGATCACCCCGAGGCTCTGTCCATCACCCCTGCCTCTCCCGGAGTCTCCTCCATTTCCCAGAGGCTCTTTGGAGCCGGCCACTTGCAGCTAGGACACAGCCTGCGAGAGAAGCGTCCAGGAGTCAAACAAGGACATGTCTGTGCAGCCGGGTGTCCCTCGGGGCCGTGTGGGTATCTGTGTCCTTCCATTTGGTCAGCCACAAAGGGTCACCCAACACCAGCACCAGCCCCACCTTTGGGGCACTTGGAACGCTGGGACATTGGGACATTGTGTCCGCCTCTGAGTGCTTGGTGGCGCCTCTCTGCCTGACACCCTGACGCCCATGCGTGTGTCCATATGTGGCCTGGACATGCCTGTCCCACTTTCCGTCCCTCTTGCTTGGGTCTCTGGTGACCATGCTGCCCAATCTTTATCACAAAGGTCCTTGCTGCCTGGGACAAAGTGGTGTGCCCTCCCTCTGCATCTGGGGCTCCTGACCAGGGCTGAGCAGCAATTTGTGAGTGAGCGCTCAGCCGGCCAACAAAGACTGCTCTGGAGCACCCGGGCCTGTTTGCCAGCTTGCAGGGACTGGGGACACAGTGGCCCCTCTGGCCAGGGTTCCCCCTGGTGCCTTTTCCCTTCCCCGGGGTGCCAGGTCTGTGGGTCACTGTCCAGGGTGGAGCAGGACAGAAGCAGGGGCTACTGTGCAGTTAGCAGCTCGTCCCCGCACCCCACCTCCAGCGGGGAGCCCGACCACGTGGAGAAGACGCATTAGGCAGATCCTCCCAGAGCTGGAGCGCACCGTAGACGCGGGATGGACAGACGCGTGGGCAAATGGACGCACGCACGGGCACGTTGTGCACGCACATTCTTAAATGTCACCAGTGAGGACGAAACCCAGCACCCACGTCTGGCTTTCAAATCAAGGAGAAGCACACTGGGCGCGTGGGAACTCTCACCAAACCGGGGAGCCCTCACCAGAGAACCAACGCTGCTGTCCCCTGACACCGGCTCCACGCCTGGACTTTGGGCTGCGGAGAACGAGACAGCAGAGGGACGAGGGGTGGGAAATGAGCTAGGAGCAGCTGCCAGGCAGGGAAGAGCGCTCCTCCGACCTCCATGCTGGAAGACAGCTGAGCAGGTGCCCATGGCAGCGCAGCCTCCCGGTCACAGGTGACCTGTGCTGTCTGTCGCCTGTCCAGGAAAGGATGCACAAGCCTGCCAACCAACCAACACCAGCTTATCCCCCAAGCCCTGGGTCTGCGCCAGGGCTGGGGACACAGGTGTGGCTGCCCACCAACCATGTCCAGATGTCCTTTCCATTCCTCTCCCTGGAGACCAGACTGAGTGACACCTCCTTCCTACCCTCCTGGGCCCCTCCAGCGCCGCCCCCCAGTGCTTGTGCTGTATTCCTGTTCCCTACAATGGAGGTGGCTCCCTAAGGTCATCCCAGGATGCGAATGTGGCCCCGCCACCCCACACACCATTTCTTTCCACTCTGCCCCCTCAAGCCCCCACCCACCGCCTCGTCTATTTCTTGAATCAGTGCTTTTAGAATTGTAGCTCCTCTGACTGCGATGTCCCCTCCCCTCTGAAACCCAGCAAACTTCTAGATGACTCAGCCGAAAGGCCCTGTCCTCCAGGAAGCCTGCTCGGACTGCCCTCCTGGGATTGGTGCTTCCTCTGGCCCGCCTTAGCGGGTCAGAGGGTCAGCACCTGTGGTCTGGGCTGAGTCCGCTCATAGCAGAGGCCCCAGGCAGGTGATGCAAGTGAAGGGTGTCTCCCAGGGATGTGCCTTTCTCCCCTCCAAGCTGGCCCGGCAGGTTTCAAGTGGTTGTGACCTTCCAGGTCAACCTTGGGCAGCACCCAGCTGGGATTCCTCTGACTCCTCAAATGTCCTCCAGAATCCCAAGTCCCCTGAAAGGGCTCCCCGACCTCCCACACGGCAGCCAGAGGACACCTGCTCACATGCAGATCCGACGGTGTTGCTCCCTGCCTCACACCCTCTGTGGCTCCCGAGTGCCCCAGGACAATTGTGGACACATTGTCATAGTCTGATGCCCTCCGCAGCCTCGTGTTGCAACACCCACCACCCATCACCCATCTGCAGTGCTTCACTCTACCAGAATCAACCACAGTCAGGTCCCAGATTGTTGCCCCACTGAATCTTTGCCGCTTGCCTCCACCGGAGGCCCTTGTCAGCTGTGCCTCTGTGATTCCCCCATGGGGCCACTCGCCCTGGGGCCCACAGTGAGACTCCTCTGTGCTTGTCTGTCATCGTCTCCAGACTCGGGGCCCAAGCACCGCGTGGCTCACCTCCACGCCTGGCCCTGGCCTGCAGTCCCTGTTGAATGAATGTATGAATGTTCCCTTTTCATGGTTGAAGCCCACGTGGCCTGGGACAGCAGCAGCCTGGCTCAGATCCACTGTGCAGCCCGAGCGCAGGCCTCCTAGTAGGAGTTATCTGGGGTCTGCACCTCCTGAAACATGGGGCTGGGATCAGCTCTGCCCCACCCTGGCCAGACCCATGCAGGCAGCAGTAGGCTAGACCACTTTCCAGGGGCAGGCTAGACCACCTTTCAGTCTTTGGAGTCTTCGGGCCACGTTCTGAGGACAGCTCTGCAGGGCCGGGAGCTCCAGGGCAGGCCCAGGCCAGTCCCTGTCCCCTCCACCTCCCCAGCCATGGGAGAGGGGTGGGTCGGTGGAGCGGGGAGGTGTTGGGGAGCGGCTGCCTGATTTATGATGCACGCAGTGATGGGCCCGCCCGGCAAGGTAGGACGCAGGACAGACCCTCGGAGATAAGAGCCCAGAAGTATTCGAGCGATGTAAACAGCAAGTGGCAGGCACCCAGCTCCCCCGTACCAGCCGGAGACACAGGGTGAAGGAGACTTGAGGACCCCAGGCCAGGCCCGGCCCCCCATGACAGCCTGCGCCCCTCCTTCTGTCCCCTCTGCCACCTCCACATGGCAGCGACCGCCCCTACTGCTGAGCCCCACCTAGCTCTGCACCCTCTCTCAAGGTGGACCCACCCCAGCAAGCCACCTGCCCTGTCACCTGGACTACCTCTCCCAAATCAGACTGTATCCCTCCCTCTGCTGGCTCCCAGCTGACCTCAGGACACCACCCAAGCCCCCACGCCCAGGCTCAGGCCCTTACCATGGGACCCTGCCAGTCCCCTCTCCTTCATGGCTCGCCCATGCTGCTAACCTCCCACACTTCCTGAGTGTGCCCAACACTTCTCACCACATCTGGGGCTCTGCACACATGATGCCTTGTCTGTCAGTCCTGGTCTGTTGGAAAACTCCTATTCAACCTTCAAAACCCATCTTATAGGTGCCTTCCTCCACAACCCATTCCTGAGACTCTGAGGTGGGGCTGGGGCTGCCCTCTGCTCTCACAGCCCCTCTACTCCCCAGACCTCTCAGTCATTGTACTTAGAACTCTTGGCTCCTCTCTTAACGGGGCAGAGGATTGATACATGCCCTCGATGGACCCTTGACCTCCACCCTGAGCTGCTGAGGTCTCAGTTCTCCAGATCCAAGGCTAGAGGATCTCTTCTTTTGTGAAGAGGCCCTGAGCTAAATGATCAGACCCCCAACTTACACTACCACCCAAACACTCCCATTCTCTCTGCGGTCCCCTAACCGAGGCCTGGGCCCAGAGACAGAAAGTGCCGTGACCCTTGCCCTTGATCCTGTGCTTCAAGTAGAGGAAGCCAAGAGTGAAAGATGCAGCTCAAATGTGGAAGGCCTGCCTGGCCAGCAGAAAACGAAAGGAATTAGAGGAAACTAGGCCGAGGGGGGGCGAATCTGTCCCAGCCACGCTGGGGACAGGCAGGGCCCGTGCTGGTTGACCCCCATACGTGGCTGTATGTACAGAGGGGTCTGCAAGCACAGCCACTTAGTATGCAGCAGGGACATCTAGCTGGCGTCCTGGCAGGACGGTGACAGGTGCCCAGCTGGGGAGAGTGGGCTGTGCACTGCTCCTGCTCAGGACAAAGGCCCCATGTAGATGGAGTCAGAGCAATTGTTCCCAGGGGGTGGGATGCACCAGCTAAGTGCCCCTGACAGGAAACAGAACCAGGGAATCCGAGAGCGCATGGGCAGGAGCCTGGTGGGTGCTCAGGCTCAGCCACCGGGTGCTGCACCCAACACAGACTTCCAAGGCTGGGGTGGCCCAGGGACCAGGCTCTCCTGGCTGCTGGAGGTAGGACTATGTGTGCAGGGCAGAGCCTCCACAGACGGCAGGGACCCTGCCTCAGTCCCCCAAATGGCCACACCTGCCTCACCACCCCCCAGACGGCCCCGACCCCTACCTCATCCCCCAAACTGCCACAACTTTCACCTTATCCCCACCTGCAGATGCCCCGTCCGCCACCTTGCCCCCACAGATGGCTACAACCCACACCTCGCCCCCAGGACAGCTGTGACCCCTGCCTCCGCCCTCAGGAATGGCCAGCTCTGGATGGCCATTGCCATTCTGGAAGCATCCCATGATTCCCGTGATTCCTGTGGTTTCCTTGGAGTGCGCTCAGGGGACGCTGCAAGGACAGCCGTGAACACACTTGGGTGGCTGCCAGGCTGAAGGGCCACCTGTGCCAGCCATGTCTCATCCTCAGTCTAGCACTGTCCCACCCCAGCGAAGCCACCCCAACACCTAGAAAGCCGGGCAGGGCACCTGGGGCTTGCAGGGAAAAGGGTCTGGTACCCAAGCCCTGATCCAGAACCTGGGAGACAGAGACAGGTGCCGCGGGCCACACCCCTCCTTGAGCCTCTGTGTCACCATCCTCACAGGGCTCCCTTGGGCCTGAAAGCTAGAAACTTCAGGTCTTGACCTCAAAGAGCTAAGAGCTCCACCCGCCTCGCAAGGCGTCGGCCTCGGGGACAGCGCAGCCTCTGTGCCCGCTGGGGTCATGCCTCTTTCTTCCTCCTCCCAGTCTCAGAGGCCAGCTGTAGGGCCCTCCTCTGACCATTGCCCCAGGTGCTCCTTCCTCTGGGTCCCTCCCACCCATGTGGGTCTTGTTCTGGTGCTATAGGTGACCAAAATGAGGTGCTGGAGGGCGCTGCCCTCCTCCCCTCCCCTCCCCTTTCCTCTCCTCTCCTACCCTCCCCTCTCCTCCCCTCTTACCTCCCTCCTTTTCCTTCACCTCCCCTCCTCTCCCTTCCCCTCTTCTCTCCTCTCCTGCAGGGAACCCAGCCCCAGCCCTCAGGAGCTCTGATATATCTCAGCTGGGTGGGCTTCCCTGGGGACCGCAGGTGGCCAGGGAGAGAGAGGATCAATGACCCAGCCCTTGCATGGCCTCACTACCCCGACCTCCCTCCGTCAGGCCTCCGCCCAGGCTGGCACCAGCATGTGAGGTTGGCTGGTGCCCTGCCAGCCGGCACACAGCAGCAAAGGAGACCTTGGAGGAACAGCAGGGCTGTGCAGGTGCGACGGGGGCAGAGGTGGCCGGAGGACCTGGCCGCAGCCCCTCGCCTCAGGCCGGGCTTCTGCCCTCAGGGATAACCGCAGTGCTCTGTTTTCAGGCTGAACGTGGTGGATAGAGTTTAAGGATTTGTTTCCTTGATATCTGGGCTGGGATCCGGGGCAGGAGCTGACGTTCTATCAGGGAGGGGAGTGGGCTGGGTGGGAAGGACGCGCAGCCCCTTCCTCCTACCCAGAAGGCCACTTCAGAATAGCCCAGATAGGGAAACTGAGGCAGAGGGAGCTGGCCCAGAACCCGGGGCTGGGACAGGAGCCCACAGGGGAGCCAGGGCACTTGCCTGTAGGCTGTGACTGAGCAGCATCAGAGGTGACAGCTTTGAGGAGGTGGTGCCTCTAGGGGTCAGAGGCCCAGGCTGGCATGGCCTGTCCCCTCTCTGGACACAGGTGTGTCTGTGGCCCCAGCCCTCGCTGACCTGCCTTCTGACTCAGGGGTTCTGAGATTTTCCATCTAGCAAGACCCCCTGGGGCCTGGTGTGGCAGCCTCTAGGGCCTCAGCTGGGACTGAGCACCAAGCCCGAGGTGGGCACAGCCTCCAGGGAGCCGGAGCCCAGGAGGGAGGGGGCCACCCCTTGTATCTGCTGCCCGCCAGGCCTGCCTATCCCAATGCGCATCACGTTTGCCTTGGCCTGCCTCTCGCTCAGCCCGAGGGCCACAGCGGGTCACATCCGGCCCAGCCGTCTAAACAGGCCTGAGGCCCCAGAGCGCGCTAGGCCCAAGGGAAGCCCAAAATAACATCTGAGTCAGTGTCCCTGCAGACACCCCCCACCGGGGCCTTCAGGGAGGGACCCAGAGGCAGCCCAGACTGGGGACCAGGCCAGGTCAGGCAGCCACCTGCTCTGTTGGGGCCCAGCCAGTGGCTGGCACTGCCCAGAGGGCATCTAGATCACCAGGATGGAGAAAGAGGCCCAGGAGAAGAGGGAGGAGGGGGAGGCTCTGCCAGGGGCTGCGGTCAATGTCCCGAGACAGAGAGGTAGAGGACTAGGGGTCAGTGCCCAGGGGGTCTCTGCCCAGCCTGGGGTCGCACAGTGGGTTCCGACAGGCAGCTGGACCTGGACAGAGGGGGAGTGGAGGAGCAGAAGCCCCTTCATGGGGTGGGGACAGAGCCCTGGAGTCAGGGACTCCTCCCAAGGCCAAGCTCCCACCTGCAGCCACCCAGGCCCAGCACCCCACACTGGCCCAGCGGAACGCTGCTGGCCAGGTGGAAGAGCTCTGTCCGCAGTGAGCCGTCGCCTGCTCCCACCCCACTGTCCAGCAGATCCAGGGCAGGGTCCAGGCCAGGGTCATCCACCGTCAAGTCGGGGGGGGGGGGTTGGGGTCGAAGGTGCTCCAGGTCGCAAGATTGCACCCTGCTTTAGGAATAGGTCAGGGGGCCTCAACTGGTTCCAAGGCCGGCCGAGTCCACATGATGTCCCCATGTCCCCAGTTGGTGACTTGTGTCTGCGAGGTCAAGCAGCCCCTCATCCCCCGGCTGGAGAATGAGGCGGATACCTAAGACCCGCCGGCCCGCTGGCCTAATCCCCCAGCTTTCCTGAGAGCGGCTCTGCTGTTCTTGGCCAAGGGCCTCCTCTGAGCCTGGCACGGCCTGGGCTTGGCGCTCTCCAGCGAGTGAGGGCTTGGCTGGGGCCCAGCCGGGGCGGTGGACATGATTAAGGCACAGAACATGGGCCTGGGTGGGCAGCAGGGCCCAGCAGGCTCCAGTCAGTGGTCCTGTTGAGGGGCTGGGCCCACCCCAGGGCCCCTCTTGTCCTGCAGAGGCTGCAGGGCCTCCTGCTTACCTGGTGAAGGTCTTGTGCTTCTGCGGCCATCAGGGCTTCCCTGAGGGAAGGACCTGAGGACAGAGCAAAGCCAGGGCCCCCTCTCCCACAGCAGGCCTCGAATGAGTCCCCACCACATCCCTGGCTCTGTGCCAAACTCTGGACAAGGGCGCGGAGGCAGATTTTCTCCAAAGACCCTTTTCCCCACTCGGCTATCTCAGAATGGCCCTGGGCCAGCGACCCCAGGGCAGCTGCACGCAGAGCTATGCTTGACACTTGCTGAGTGGGTACTCTGGGTCAGGCACGTGCAGCACCCATCAGCTCCTTTACTCTGCCACGCCCCTCTCTCACAGATGGGGAAACTGAGGCATGGGGTGGGTCCAATAGCTGGAAGCCAGGATGCTGGCTTCTAACCACAGGAGGGAGACAAGGCAGGAGGGACAGTCTGGGGAAGGGCGGAGGCCCCCAGGCCAGCTCAGAGGCTGAGAGGTGGGCAAGAGCAAACTGGCCAGGTGGTGAGAGACAACCCATCCGTTCATTCTGTGTCGAATATTAGAGTCCAGGAAGTTGGGTGATTTTTCTTTGTTGCAGATGCTGGAGGTGGAGCCCAGGGCCTCGTGCATGCGAGGCAAGGCCTCTACCACAGAGCTACAGCCCCAGATCTAATAATGCGGAACTAGGGACACGCAGGACTAGGACTTTTCTACCACTGCATCCTCAGTGCTCAGGACAAGGCCAAATACATAGCTGGTGCTCAACAGATGTTTGCTGAATAAGGGAATAGATGGCTCCTATTCACAGATAACACCTGAGCTTCCAAACTCTAATTCATAGCTCAGTGCCGTTGCCCACACCCTACCTTTGATTCCTCCCAGAGGAGCGACTCAGATTAGGTTAAGGTCTCTGAAGGCAGAACCCGCCCCCCGCTCCCAGGCAGACATTACCAAGCAACTCTGTGATCCTCACCTGCTCAGGCAGCCAGTGTCAGGCACAGAGGGTGATGGAAGCTCATTGCCACCCTGGGATGAGGTGAGCTCCTCCCGCCCTGGGATCTGTGAGGGAATGGAAAGCACGACGGAAGACCCAGCTATGGCGTGGCTTTAGCACCAGCTGCAAGGAACAGTCAGGAGGCTCCTTGGAGACTCCTAATTGCAACCTAGGGACCCTCTGAATGGCATGGGCAGGTAAGTCTGTCCCACACCTGAGAGAAAGGAAGCTCACACAGAGAGGGAGAGGTGGCCCCCACCTTGCTGCCTGAATCCTGGCAGACATTAGAACCAGATCACAGCCTGAAAACCACAGGCTTTTATTAATCCCAGGGTCTGGAGCAAGGGCTGGGCCTGAAACAGCCTATGCGGCTGGCTACCCATTAGGCAAAAGCTGTTTCCAAATGCTGGGGCCACCAAGCTCAGGCAGGGCGTGGGCAGGCAGGCTAATCCTGACTCTGCTGAGATTTAAAATGCCCTGGATCAGTGTAGATCATCGGCCTAAATATGAAGTCAAACTGCAAAGCTTCTAAAATAAAACAGGAGAACGCCTGCGTGCCCTTTGGGTAGGCAAAGTTTTCTTAAACAAGACAGAAAAAGCTCCAACCACTAGAGAAAAATTCCATGCCTTGGACTTCGTTAAAAACCAACAGGGCAGCTGGGTGCAGTGGTGCACACTTGAAATCCCAGCAACTGGGGAGGCTGAGGCAGGAGGATTGCAACTTCAAGGCCAGCCTTCAGCAGTTTAGTGAGACCCTGTCTCAAAATAAAGAGGGCTGGGGATGTGGCTCAGTGGTAGAGCACCCCTGGGTTCAGTCCCCCAATACCATACACACACGCACATACGCAGAGCATACCTGTTACCCCAGTAACTTGGGAGACTGAAGCAGGAGGATTGAAAACTCAAGGCCAACCTTAGCAATTCAGCAAGATACTATCTCAAAATAAAAAAAAATAATAAAATGGGCTGGGGATGTGGCTCAGTGATAGAGCACCCCTGGGTTCAATCCCCAGTACAAAAACAAGCAATGGGCTGGGGGTGGAGCTGGCTCAGCAGTAGACCACTTGCCTAGCATGCAGGAGGACCTTGGTTCCATTCCCATAACCCCTAAAAAGGAAACAAACAAAAAAAAAAGGACTTTTCTTTAAAACAACATTAAAAGACAAACCACAAAGTGAGAGAAAATGTTCCTAATACACATAGCTAGCCACAAAATTGCATCACTATATATAAAGAACTCCTGTAAATCAATAAGAAACTATCAAACCCCACTTTCCAAAATGGGCCTAAGACTTGAACGAACACTTCAAAAGGTGTCAAAATGCCCCAAAAGCATTTGGGAAGGTGCTTCATGGCCACCACTCATCAGGAAAGTTATAATTAAATCCACACGGGCGCACCCCTGAACACCCACACAAACGCTGAAATTTATAGACTGACGATCCAAGTGCCACCACGATGTGGAACAAGTGGAATTCTCTCACGGTGATGGTGGGATGTAAAATGGTACAATCACTTTTAAAAACCATCTGGCAATTCTTCCAAATGTAAAATATATATAAACCCAGCAACTGAACTCCTACAACTGTACCCATTTCTATGAGTACAGTAAGTCCACAAAATGTCAGAAATACTCCTAGCAGCATTATCCATGATAGCAAAGGATCAAAACAGCTCACTGTACACCAATGCTGGAATGGGCAAATAAATTGTGATGCAGTCTGAGTATCCCTTATCTGAAAAACCTGGGATCGGAAACATTCCAGATTTCTGATTTGGGAATATTTGCTTCTATATAGTGAAGTATGTTGCTGATAGAACCCAAGCCCAAACAACACGAAGTTCATTTGTTTCATGTACACCATACAACCCAGCCTCAAGGTCATTTTATACAATATTATTAATAATTTTGTGCATGAGGTGGCCCATACCTGCAATCCCAGCAGCTCAGGAGGCTGAGGCTGGAGGCTCACAAGTTCAAAGCCAGCCTCAGCATCTTAGTGAGGCCCTGTCTCAAATTTTAAAAATAAAAAGGGCTGGTGTCACCCAGAGGGGAGGTAGGTAGGTTAGGAAGGTGGGGAGGTAGGAAGGTTAGGTAGGTTAGGTGGGGAGGGAGGTTAGGAAGGTAGGGAGGTAGGTGGGTTAGGCAGGTAGGTAGGAAGGCTAGGTAGGTTAGGTGGGTAGGTAGGGAGGTAGGCTAGGTAGGTTATATGGGTAGGTAGATAGGTAGGTAGGCTAGGTAGGTTAGGTGGGTAGGTAGGGAGGTAGGCTAGGTAGGTTAGGTGGGTAGGTAGATAGGTAGGTAGATGATAGATAGACATATTGGGTGCTGGGGATTAGAGAAGGGGCTATGAGAACTGCCTCCCATCGCAGTACCGGGTTCACATTCCTCTTGTGGGCCCGTTAGGGTTGGTGCCCATTATGGCTGAACGTGTGCTTGTAAAAGGGATGCTTTACCACTGAGCCATGTCCCCATCCCTTTTTGTTTTATGAGATAGGTTCTCACTAAATTGCTTTGGGCCTCATTAAGTTCTAAGGCTGGCCTCAAACCAGCAATCCTCCTGCCTCGGCCTCCCTTGTTGCTGGAATTACAGGCATGTGCCACGTGCTTAGCTAAACTACAGAATCTGTTTTTTTTTTTTTTAATTTTTTGGGTACAGTGAGGCTAACAGATTAGGGAACAGTTGCCTTCGAAAAGCCAATTTGTTAAACTTGTAGATTCTGAAAGAACAGGGCACACCACACCATAGGGGCCTCACAGGGTCAGACCCAGGATTGCTCATGAGGCAGAGGGAGAAGGGGAAACTGAGGCAAGAGTTTTCTTGTGGGAAGCAACATTGAGTCAAGGTAAGCAGGGTGAGGACTGGCAAGCTGGAGTCATTTCAGCAAGCTTGGGGGTTCGTTGCTGCCCCTGGTCGTCTGGGACCTGGCCTTGGTGTGATTAGGAGAGGTAGACAGCGACCTGGAGCCTGAGAGCCCGGTAAAGCAGGAGGTTGGGTGCTAGACCCGTTGGCTTGCCCAGGAAGGGCGAGCTGTGTGCTATCTCTAGGAATGAGCCTGCCCGGGGAGGAGCCGTCCTTCCAGGAGCAGCGAGGCCCTCGAAAGGTTGAAGCATCAAAGACACAGAGTGAAAAGAGGTGACCAGGGGAAGGACGGCTCCTCCCACATGGTGATTAAATCAGTTCTTGTCAACTCGACAGGTGGCAGGAGCAACAGCAGAGGCAGGATCTGAAGCCACATCTCCCTGCCGCCAGTGGCAGGAGCCTTCCAGGGGGGACCCTACCTGGTCTCGCAGCTGCCCGGCCCCGGTGGACACCGTCTACACCCGGGAACTCTCCGCATACGGGCTGGGACCCAGGATTCCAGGCTGCTGGGGCCCAAAGAAATGCATGGGAGTAATCACATGGCCCCCTGGCCCCCAGACCAGCTAATGATGCTGTGTGACCATAAAAGACCTTGGGAGACCTCAGGGCAGATGGGGAGGGTCTGTTGTCCTTCATGGGACCTTCTCAGCGTTGTGCACACACCTCCCGCCACCCACCCCTCCAGCCCCAGTACAAACGCGAACCAGAGGGTCTGCTCTCGGGACGAGGGTAGATTTGCAACGAGTGTGTTGATTGATGGTCAGGGAAGGAACTGGAGTGTCCAGAGGGCTTCGATCCAGAATGTTCCATTACTGCACTTGGACTAGGAGGAAGGAGTCCGCCTCCCAGGTCCTTGAAAATCCTCTGTTATCATCGGCTGAACATGACTGCTCTTGGAGATAGGGAATTTAAAGAAGGACTTAGGTTGAGATGAGGTCATTAGGGTGGACCCAAATCCGTTATGACAGGTGTTCTTGCAAGAGGAGATTAGGGAGCCGGGCGTGGTGGTGCATGCCTATAATCCTGGCCACTTGTTCCAGTGACTCAGGAGGCTGAGGCCAGAGGATGGAAAGTTCGAGGCCAGCCTCAACAACTTGAGATCCTATCTCAAAATAAAAATTAAAATAAAAAATAGAAAAGGGTTGGGGGTATAGCTCAGTGGCAAAGCACCCTTGGGTTCAATCCCTAGTAAAGAAAAGAAGGGGAAGGACAGGGAGGAGGAGAAGCAGGAAGGGTGGAGGATAAGGAGGAGGAGAGCAAGGAGAAGGGATGAGGATAGAGACTCACACAGAAGCAAGACCACCAGAAGATGCAGGGCTAAGGTAGCCAAAGTCTCAGAAGGCACCAACCCTGCTGAGCCCTTCACCTAGGATTTGCAGCCTCCATAACTGCGAGAAAATGAATGAGTTGTTTTAGCTGCCCAATCTGCGGCACTCTGCTGACGCAGCCCAAGCTAACTCATGCGCTCTAACTTTCTGGAGTTAGAAGCCAAGGTTGGAGACAGAGGTAACCCTTGCCTGGGGTCTCCAGAGGTCACAATGGAGGCCAGTGGGCCTCGCCCGGAGGGCTGAGTAAAGCAGACAGCCAGTCTCACCCCCAGAGCCTCCCAGTAGAAGGGCCAGGCCTGTGAGTCTGCATTTCTAGCAAGTTCTCTCCCTAGCAAAGCTGACACTGTTAGCCCACGGTCCACACTGGAAGAACTGAAGGTTTTGATGCTTGTGAAACTCTGAGAACCACTGGGCTGACAGGCAGAGTCCCTGGGGCAAGGTCACATGAACACCTAGCCCAGCCCTTCTCCAACTATTGGGCCCTGATCAAATACTCAAGCTTAGGCCCGCTCTGGAAGAAGCTGGGGACAGCCTGAGCAGGGGCACTGAAAAGCTCCGGGGAGTCAAATGCACCACAGGGCAGAGAATCTCTTCTCTGATCCAACTATTTGTCGTCCAGACAGAGCTCCTGACCCGGATAGGGAAGCTAGCTGCCCAGGGTCACCCTATGCAGCAGGTCAGGAAGAGACCTCCTGAGGTCCCCGAGTGCTGGTTGCCGTGGGTGGAAAAGCGTTAAGGGTATCTTTAAATGTTTTTCAGAGCCCCTGAGTCTAAACCAAACAACCAGGACAGCTTTGCTAGCCCACAACCCCACTCTCAAGCCCAGGGTCCCAGGACAACCCTGGAAGTCAGGATCGTGCCCCAGGGTCCCCCAGGGAGTCTGGAGGGCTTTGGGGGCCAGGAGCTGGAATGGCCCCCACCTAGAGCAACGGTGACCCAGGCTTAAGGGCTGAGACCCCGTAACCCAGCTTCTATGGGCGGGCAGAAGCCAAAAGTGGTTGGGGAGCTGAGAAGCTGCTGGGGAGTAGAAGCTGCTACTCAGCCTCCAGGGGCCTTCCTGGGACGGGGAACACTCCCACCCCCAGGTGCACGGCCCTCAGCATGGAGGCAGAGAGGATTTGGTCTTTCTGACTCTTTGCACGGAGCGGTCCAGCACCTGAGCTCAGATGAGCTATCAGGAGCCAGAGGCTGAGCTACACTGCAGTACACGGCGAGGCAGAGGTGCAGAGGGCTCCGTCCCTACGAACCCATCCCGCATTGCAAATATGTCAAAAATGTGTTTAAAGGGGCTGGAGCGGTGGCTCAGCAGTAGAGCACTTGGCTGGCATACCCAAGGACCCGGGTTCCAACCCCAGCAACATATACAACTAAGTGTTGGGGGAGAGATGAAAAAATAAATAAAAGATTCTCTCTCACGGTGGCACAGGCCTGTAATCCCAGCAGCTCAGGAGGCTGAGGCAGGAGGATCCCAAATTCAAAGCCAGCCTCAGCAACTTAACAAGCCCCCTGTCTCAAAATAAAAAATAAAACTGGCTGGGGATGTGGCTCAGTGGATAAGCACCCCTGGGTTCAATTCCTGATTTAAAAATAAATGCATTGCCCATTGCTGACGTAGTGAGCCTGCCAGCTTAGCGCAGCACCCCGGTGCGGGGTCCCCACCCGATCGTGTGGCTCGCTGTTCACTGCCACTGCCCAGCACGGCAAGTGTTCCTTACCGACTGATCCCAGCCAGGAAAAGATCAAGATTCAAAGGGCTGTTTTGTTTAGCGTGTTGCTCTCAAGGCGTCACCAATTAGGACGGTCTGAATTCGTATTTTCTTCTATTCTAGTCCATCTGACCTTAAAATGCTGTTCCTGACCCAGTAAATCAATTTCACGCCCCACCGATGGTTGGTTAGGAGGGGCCATTTAGCAGAGTGAATGTGGATGGGCGGGTAGTAAGGGCCAGTGTCCCCTGAGGGCTGTAACTGGCAGCTTTGATCGGGCAGGGGCGGGACATCGGGGATCCAGCAGGCAGCCTGTGGGTGGGCTGAAGGGCAAAGGCCAGCCTCGGTCAGGGCTGCCTTCAGCTCTTCTGTATTTGCATACACCACACACCACCACCGCCACCAGGAAAGCATCTCCCTTTGGGAGCAGGGACCCGGATTCAACTCTGGCCTCAATTCTTCCGGGAAGCCTTCCTGATTGCCCCCGCACATCTAGGGGCTCTGAGCCTTCCTTCCCAAGACTGCAGATGCTGAGTCCTTTCTGTCTGTCTCCCCGCCCACGTACAAGGCCCACCAGAGTCAGCTGCCCAGGAATGCGGAGAGCAGAAGGAAGGAGGAGTGAATAGCCCCAGGCCCAGCGGGAGCCCCTGGCCCAGCCATGCCAGCCTCCCACCCCGCATCCTGGCAGCTGCCCTGGGACCCGCCTGGCGCCACAAGGATCAGGCCAGCTGAGGGTTCCGGGCATGGGTGGAGGGCTCTGCTCTAGCCAGAGAGCGGCCAAACGTGGTGTGGGGATGGAGACGGGCAAAACCTAGGAGGAAGAGAACTCCCCACCCGGCTGCTGCGTTCCGACTTAGGCTCTTGGAAGGGCTCCTGGGCATGCAGAGGGCTGGGGGAGGCTGCAGGGAGATAAGGACCCAGGCAAGCAAAGGGAGAGGCTTAGCCGCCCTGCCCACCTCCTAGAGCCAGCTGGGGGCTGCAGGGCAAGAGGGTGATGGCTCAGCCCTGATGCAGGGAAAAGTGGACCCTGCTGTCCAGCTGCCGTACGGACTCTGCAACTGGGACCTGGGGCAAGGCGGAGGCCCGGTGAAATGCTCCAGGGACCTCAGCTGCCAGCACAGTGCCCTTAGGGTGGCCCATCCTGTGCCGTCCTGTGCGTGGTACTGTTAGGTCCTGTGAATGTTGTCCTGTGCATGTCCACCCCAGATTCCTCCCTTCCTGAGCAGCGTCCTGGGTGGGACGCCACAGTGGAAAAGTCTCCCCTTGGACTTTTCCACTCCTCGGTCTCCCGGCTCCGTGTAGGATGCCTGGATCCGGGTTGGGGGAGACAGATCCCTCCTGTGCATGTGACAAGGGCTTAGAGTTAAAATTAAGGAGATCCCAAGAGCTCTTTCTGGCAAGCCCGAGCGTGGAGACAGGACTCCTAATAACCCCTCTGTTTATAAACCGGGATAATAATAACCCTGATCGAAGAGGAAGATGTGCTTTGTAAACTGTCAAGTGTCAAACGAATGAGAGGCGTGTTCTGGACGCCCCCATCCTGGGGCCGCGGGGAGAGGGCGCTCAGAGCTGCCCGGCTCTCCACGTTCCCTCCCTGTGAGGCGACGTGGGAACGGCCCCAGGCAGAACAGCTCGTCCAGGACACCCCCCACCCCCTGCTCACACTGGTCAAAGACCCAGACTGACAAATGATTCCGACACACAAACAGCCACAGGCCTGGGGCAGCGTGGCATGGTGAAGAGGTTGCTGGTCTGAGACCAGTGTCTCGGGGGGCAGAGCCTCCTGGGGCAGCAATATGGGGACACTATTTGTGGGGAGAGGGCCTCCTCCTCATCCAGCCTCCATAACGGCTTCAGTTGCCTGAAATGGTATCTTGGATCCCATCCCATGCGGGGACACTTGCTGCGTATACCAGACTCTTATTATTAATTATTATTGGTTCAGTATCATCTTACATAACGAAGGGATCATTGCTTCACGTTGATACTTGCACACGGAATGATAGCATAGCTCAAACCCGATCCTTGTCTGGGATCTCCCCCTGCCCCACTCCCCAATCTGGTGACCCCTCTATAATTCCTCCATGTTACAGATATAAATGACCGTAGACACGCATCTTAATCATTGAAATCGCTAGATTCATGCGCCTAACTGGGTAAATTTGGGCTTCTCATGGAAGTCCATGGTACTCTACGGTATTGACCATCCCCCTTTTCCCTCCCTCTCCTCCCTCCCTTTCGCCTCCCTCCTTCCTAGCTCGAGTCCCCCCGGCTTATGTGTTACTTCAGATTTGGTGCGTCTATTACGTACACTAAACTAACTTTCATCTTGTCTTAGGATTTACTCTAGCTTCCACATAAGAGAGAAAACATTCACTCTTAAGTCTCTGGGTTTGGCTTGATTCACTCAGCGCGGTTTCTTCCATTGCCATCCATTTATCTGCAAAAGCCATGATATTGCTCTTTCTAATGGCCGAGTAGAACTGCATTGTGTATATGCCACAGCGTTTGGATCCATTCGTGCAGCGAAGGGCATCTAGGCTGTTGCCATAATTTAGCTATTGCAAACTGAGCCACTACCCCATTGACACACTGTCACGCTGTTGCTGGGACTGCAAACTGGTACAGCCACTCTGGAAAGCAGAGTAGAGAACCCTCAAACAATTAGGGGTTGAACCACCCCACTATCCCACTCCTGCGTATTTTCCCAGAAGAGATAGAATCGGCTTGTAAGAGACTCTTACAGACATATTAAGGTGCGTGAAGAACATCTTAAAGGTGCATGAAGAACTCAGTCCCCGTGGGAGGGCACTGGGCCTCCTGGGGGCTGATTTTTCTTGATGTCACCATTATTAGATAATCCTCCCGAGCTTAACACCAGTGTTAGTCCCCTCATGACCACAGTGATGACACTGGCTCCCCTGCCACTGCCTGAGGGCTACAGATCTGGAATTCCAGTCCCGATTTCACAACCCATTGCCCCCCAGTGGCCTCAGAGCACAGCCTGCCCTTCCCTAGGGACAGACTCCCCAAGAGCCTGCCCTGCAGGGCATGCAATCTGTTTGCACCCGCAGACCTGTCGTCTCCAGTGAAGCCTATCAATTCTTCCCCACGCCAGTCCCTTCCTTCCTGGCCCACTGTCCTTCACAGGGGGTCCTGGCCACCTCTGGGCAGGGACAAGCTGCAGAGGCCCTCCTTGTTTCCCAGCCAAGGTGTTGGCTCTGGGCCGTTGCCGCCTGGGAGCCACAGTAGGTGACCGCCCTCTCTGGCTCCATCAGCACCAGGGCAGGGCCTCTCCCAGGGGGCTGCCTGTCATGGGCACCTCAGCTTTCCCTGCTGGCCTCCAAAGACATCCTCCTTCACTGCCCCTCTCCCTTGTCCTCAAGCCCCACTCTACGGGGAACCTTCAGGTAGCAGCATCCACACTCTTCCCCACTGGCTTGTCCTAAGTAAGTCAGCCTTGTCCTGATCTAGCACTCAATCTATCCCTGCACTGTCCCCTGCATGGGGGCCAACAGGAGGCTACTGAGCTCTTGAAATGTTTCAAGTCCAAACAGAGACGCAGTCGGAATATAAAATGCACTCGTTCTAAGACTCGCTAAAAAAATGCAAAATATCTCACCAATAATGTTCATGTTCATATTACCAGTTGAAATAATATTTTAGATATTCTAGATTAAATATGACATATTATTAAGAGTAATTTTACTTGCCAGGTGTGATGGTAGCACACACCTGTAATCTCTGCTCCTTGGGAGACTGAGGCAGGAGGATCTCAAATTCAAGACCAGCCTGGGCAACTTAGCTAGGCCCTATCTCAAAAAATACAAGAAGGGCTGCAGTTCAGTAGTGAAGTGCCCCTGGGTTCAAGGAAGGAAGGAAGAATTCTACTTAAGTATTTTTTTTTAATGTAGCTACTAGAAAGGTTAAAATCAGAGGAGGGGAAGTTTCCCACCTCACCGTCTGCAGCTGGGTGTGATGGGTGAGGCAGGGAAGTGTGTCCCACGGTCCTTCACCCGCTCTTGCTACTGATTCTGTCACCAAGGAGCTGCCCCCAACCAGCATTCATGACCTTCCCAAACCTCAGTTTGGTCCATCCAGGAAATTCATGCTCCTTTTTTAGGGTACGGCTGACCCTGTTTCCTTTGGGACCGGCTGGAGGGATCCTCGCTCACACAGAGGTGTGAATGACTTCCGGCAGCATCTTCGGGGGCCCTGGGAGGACTCCCCAGGGGGAGCATCCCAGATCTGGTGAACCCTGCTGAGGTTAGCCCCACAGCCCGTCTGCCCCTCTCTCCAGCCCAGAATCCCACTGGGCAGTACATCCTGCATTTAACGTAGGATCCATGTGTAGACAAGGAAGAAAACAGAACCCACAGCCCAGGGAGTCTGTCTACACCCGCGACTCTGTCCCCATCTCCTGGAAGGCTCATCAGCGCTTCTAATGCAACACTCTTGAGGGACAGGGGGGACAAAAATGAGTTTGTCCCCACTGCCTTCCATGATAGCCAGGCCAGGACACGTAAGCGGAAGCACCCAAGCTGAGCCCAAGGGGGTCTGTGCTAAAGACCCTCCGAGAGGTGCAGGGCCCAGGGACACTGGTGTGGGAGCAGACCTGGGAAGCTCGCCAGCAGAAGTCCCACACCCAGACCTCCAGGACCAGCAAGGGGTCTGCAGAGCAACTGCAGAGGCCAGAAGGACAGCCGGTCAGGAGGGAGGAGGGCCACAGAGCAGGTTGTGCTGGGTCGCATGGGGCTGGAAGCGCCTACTCAGAGGTCTGGATTTATCTGAAGGACCACTGAGGTTTCCTGAGCCAGGCGATGACATTCCCAGATCTGTGCAGCAATCAGAAGCTCTGCCCTTCTTAGATGGTGCACCGAGGGGCAGGAACACAGAGACTCACCTGGGCCCCTCAGCCCACAAGCAGCCAGGCAGTGAGCAGAGCAAGTGTTTGTTTTTGCTTTTGTTTTTGTTTTTGAGAGAGAGAAGGAGAGAATCAATTTTATTTAGTTTTTCATGTGGCCTTCAGTGCTCTGAGACTCAGTTGTGTACGTGGTGCTGGGGTTTGAACTCGTGTGCTTGCGCATTCCAGGCAAGTGCCATAACCACTGAGCCACCGCTCCAGCCCGTGGGTGGCCAGTTTTGTCCAGGACAACAGCTAGGGACACCCAGCAGCCCTCTGCAGGTGGCTTTACAGGTACAACCTTACTTCTTTCGCATAGATGCGCAGGGCGGTGTCTGTGTTGACAGCTGAGGACCGTTGGGCCTGTTGAATATGCCAGGGAAGGGATGGATGCGAGGATGGATGCTGTCCATGACTGTCCACCCAGCCGGGACATTGCTGAGTATGGCGTGCATCGGGCTAACTTGTACCAGACAGTCAACTTGGACTTGGCTCTGAACTGAGGCCTCTTTGGAGGTGTACGGCAGCCCTGTTGAATGCGTGTTAGTGGAGGCACTGAAACGAACGCAGGCTGCGAGGGGAACAGGGAGCAGGATGCAGGACCCAGGCCCAGCAGCCTCAAGTCTGTCCCAGCAAGTGCCCCCTCACCTCGCCTGGATCCCCCAAACCCCAGCAAATCCTCTCCCGCTGGCTCCAACCTCCTTCCCAGTCCTGGAATTAATAAAGATTTGAGCCGACTGCGGTTTGTGAGTCTGAAAGTCGGTTCCTGCCCACGTCACTGCCCCAAGAGGAGTGGGGCCCAGTTCCCCACCAGCACCCCCTTCCTGGGAAGGAGACAGGAAATCAGATGTGCACCCCTGACCTCCTCTCTCCCAGGCAGAGAGTCTCAGGCCCCACCCTTAAGCAGTCCATACCAGCATCAGGGCTGACCTGGGGGACTCCGAGGCTACCGAGCACACTACATGACGGCTGGATGTTTGAAAACGATTCTCTTAACATAGCCACACCTTCCAAACTTTTGGAGTTGCTATAGCAGGAGACCAGGAAGAGATGGCCTGGGGTCCCAGGGTGACCTGGCAGAGAGCCACACTAAGAGCAAGAGTGGTTCTTGCAGAGCTAGGGGTGAGCATGGATCAGATGAGCTTGCAAGCTGGCAGGCACAGGGCGGGAGCAGACGACCTGGCTTCCTTCTCCTTTGCATTTGTCTTCCTGGGCAGGGATGTTATCACTGTCCCACAGATGAGGAGGTCAGCCCGCTCCAAAGTGCAAGAGCCCTGCTGAGTCCCAGGTCCTCCTGAGGCCCAGGCCTGCCTTTGACCTCTTTGCTCCTGGCCACCCGCTGCCATCCCTCCAGACTGTCGCCATGTTCCTGGCTGGATGAGAGGCGCTGAACTCCTCTCTCTGGAGCAGAGAAAAGCCCCAGCAACGCTGTCTGGACTTTGTCCCCTACAGGCTGTGACTTAGGGCACTGCTTCCTCTTCTGTCCTCTGCTTCCAACATTTATTTCCCACTAGCAGGGAATCCACCATACATACACCCAACATCCCCCAGCGTCGCTGCTTTCGCGAGGGAAAGTGTCTGCGTTCCCCAGGATGTGTCTGCTGCTCAGTGCAGGCCGCCCCCTCCTGGCCACCGGAGGAATGGCGATCCTGGACCTTATCCCAGGAGCAGCAGGGAGAGCCAGCCCTGAGTCTGTGGCTCCAGGGTGGTATCTGGACACTGGTGGTGCTCAGCCTTGGGACAGGTGGGACTGAGAGACAATGAGGAAGCTGGGCTGCCTGTCAGTCAGCATGGGGCCCCCTTCTCCCTGTTCCCCACAGTGAACCTGGGGTCCAGCCTGACCTTTGCCAGACACCGTGACTTGCACAGGGCCAGGTGTGGAATTGTGGCTTTGGCCCGTGCAGAACAGCACCTTGTGTCAGTGCCCTACATGCTCCAGATGTCTCAGGAGACAACAGAGACACAGCCCTCACTCCCAGGTCCTCGGACTGCAGTCCCCTGGCCTCTGCAGATGTCAGCCACAAACCTGTCCAGCACCCTCTCCCCACCTTAGGCAGGAGGCTGAGTCTTTACCCCTGTGCAGAAGGGAGTGTCATGGTGTTTCAGCATCCCCGTTCTGTCCCCTGGATGCTCCACAGGACAATTCCAATCTGATCTTACTTCCAGGTCCTTCTGCCCACAGCCCCTCAACCTCTGCAGACATTGACCCTGGGTCCTGCCCAACTTCCCCATCCTTGCTTTGGGCAGGGCCTGTCTCTAGCCAGGCCTCGGGGTGCTGGGGTGTCTGGAGGGCCGGGGTGGGGGCTGAGGCTTGAGACAGCTGGCCTGTGTCCCCACACTGGGCCCTGGGCCCAGCCGGAGGGGCGGGGGCCTGGCCACTCAGGACTTGGCTAGGGCTGGGAGCTTTGGCCGGGCTGTGGGGCCCTCCCTCCTGCTTCCTCTCCCGAGGGCTGTCCTGGCAGAGGCCCCCTCGCACTTTCTGGCGGGAACAGGGCCAGCAGTGAGAACAGCCACAGAGGGAAAGCGGGAAAGAGATGGGGGGAGTGTGTGTGTGTGTGTGTGTGTGTGTGTTTATGCGCGTGTGAGCGTGAGTGTGTGTGTGTAAGGAAAGGGGCCCTCGGTCCAGCCAGCCGGGCCTGGGAGGCTGGGGAGCCGGGCCTTTCGTAATTGCCCCCTCCCCCGCCCCCCAGCCTCCCCCTCCGCCCGCCCTCCGCCCGCCCTCTCTCCCTCCCTCCTTCCCTCCAGCCGACCAGGCAGCAATTACGCTTTGGGGATAAAACGAGGCGCTGAGAGCAGGCTGGGGCATTCCTCCCCGCGATGGCGATGGCGGGTCTGACAGCGACAGCCCCGAGGCCGGGAGTCCTGCTGCTCCTGCTGTCCCTGCTCCACCCCACGCAGCCCGGAGGTAAGGGCCCCTCGCCCGCTCCCATGCTGCCCGCAGCCTGCGGCCCGCCGCCCAGGTGGCTGGACTGACAGGGGGGCCTGGGGATGGACGGGCCAGAGGGAGCCCTCTCGGTCCCGGGTCCTGGGAACTGACAGCCCCAAGCTGAGGGGATCCTGTCAAATAGACCCGAAACTCACCCCAGGCTCTGCTGCCCTGAGAGGGCTGTGGGACCCTCTCTGCCCGGTGGCACATGCGCACTGACAGCTTGCTCACCTGAGGACCAGCTGGGTGTGCATGCACCCTGGGGGCCAGGGACCTGGGCTGGAGACCGCTCAGCCACAGCAATCTGAGTGACCTCAGCAGGTTCCTTGTCTGTGGGAAGTCGAGGCTGGGGTCGAAGTGATGATGGATTACAGTTTGGAAAGACACTGCTGAGGTCTGACCCTGGCGAGGGGGCCTGAGGCTCCTGGGCGTGTTGTGTGGGTGTGTGAACAAGTGTGTCACGTGCTACATTGCCCAGGTGACCATGTGTGCCTGTGCTCAAGCATGTCACTGAAGGGGAAGGGACTTTCTGGGGAGGTTTGAACGTCCGCCCACAGGCTCACTGCTGGACAGGTGTATATATGCAGGGGTGGGGGTATGAGAGCGTGCCACCCCACAGACACCTACACACGTTAGATCTGGTGAACAGGAGTGTCACTGGGTGTGATATGTTGCTGTGCACGTGACTGCGAGTGTGTGTCTGCGCGCCTCAGGGTGAGAGTGGGATGCTGCTCAAGCAAGGCAAGCAGGAGGAGGTGACCACTCCAGACAGCGATTGCAGCTGCTGTCCCTGGCTGTCACTGACCTATCTGGTGAGGGCCTACGCAGGTGTGGCTGGATTTGTGGGACTGCTCCCAGGGGCCGCTGGGAGCATTGGGCAATGGGAAAACAGAGGTGCAAGATCACTGGCCATCTGGAAGGGCGGGGTGCAATTTCCGTGAGAGTCCTTGCCATGAACACCAGACTCAGTAGGCAACAGGGGCTGCAGGCTGGAGCAGGGCTGGAGGCAGGAGCCGGACAGGAGCTGCAGCTGTTTCCGTGAGATCGACCTGCAGGGCCGGCTGCTGGAGCAGGAGCGTCCTGTGCAGGGTCCCTTCCTGGATGAGGCCAAGGGACGTGGGCCCCAGTGGGTAGGGGGAGCAGAGAGGCAGTGCCCTCCTTCCCAGGTGTGGCCCCAAACACCTGCTCGCTCTCCTTCCCAGCCAGTGCCGCCACCTGCAGAGTGGAGTCAAACTCCTGGCCAGGAGAGATGGGAATTATTATTTTCACTTTCCACGTGGGGAAACTGAGGCTCGTCCTCTTTCCTGGGTCAAAGGAATTGGGAAGTTGGGAGTGAGGTACCAGGCAACATTTGGGGAAGGCCAGACCTGAGGAGGGGAGGGTGAGTTCTTTAAGGACAGAGGAGCCCTGTCCCTCTAGCCTTAGTGACATCCCTAACCTGTCCCTCTAGCCTTGGCGACATCCCTAACTCTTCTTGCAAAGAGAAATCTCAACTCTGTCCCAGGCGGCTGGACCAGTGGGTTCACATAAGGGACGTGTGAGAGGAAGAGTGTTCTGAGCTTTGTGTACAGAGCCTTCTGAAGTCTGGAGATGTCAGGAGCAGAGGACCCCAATGACACACTCCCAGCACCCACCTGGGTGCCCTGGGGAGCCCAGCTTCCCTGCGGCAGGAGGTGCAAGCTCCCCAATGGGGGTGACAGCATTTTCTGGGAAGACGCCCCTGGAAATGTTCTCAGGGGGTGACAGGATTTTCTGGGAAGACGCCCCTGGAAATGTTCTCAGGCTTCCCCGCAGCCTGCAATTCCTGCGTCAAAGACGGTGGGATCAGGGTCTTGTGCCCCTGGGTGGGTGTGAGAGTTCCCCTGGGGCACTGAACAGTCCTGATGCCAGGTCCCACCCGAGGTTCCTGCTGCGTGGGGTCTGGGGAGGGGCCTGGACAGGGGGGACATTGCTTTTTTTTTTTTTAAGCTACCCAGGTATCTCCTATGAGCCGCCAGAGGTGAGAAGCTCTGGGTTAGAGGTGGATCCAGCTCTGTGTCTGCTGGGGCTTGGCAGGAGCACAAATCTGTCCCCATGTGGGAGGGGACAGTCACCCATGGGAGGACAGATTGTTTTTGAAAAACCATTGGCAACCTTTTCCTGCAAACAACAAAGCGTCATGAGTTCTTATCAGCGCCCCGGCCCCCTGGACTTTGGCTTGGCAGAGCCCCCTGCCAAGGCCCGCTGGCCCCTGAGCTCCAGGCAGGCTGCTCCCAGATCTTTGAACCTGGCTCCGGCAGAAGGCCCCGCATGTGACTGGGGTCAGCTGCAGGTCCCAGGCCGGGTGCTTCGTCTCGCTGGCTCTCGGTTTCCCTGGCTGCTAAACGGGAAGAAACATCCCTGTCTGACCTACCCACCCCTTGAGCCAATGGGAGGCTGCAGCGTTGTCACCTCTGCCAAAAAAACAGCCTCCACTACGAGGACTGTGGGAACACTCACATGGGAAGCGGCAGCCTCTCACGCAGAATTCGCTAACTCGGGCTGGTGGACCCTGTCATTTGTTTCTAGGTTTAATTTCTAGGGTTTGATTCTTCCTCTCGGGGCAGCAGATATATAAATGATGTGCGGTGATGGAGAAAGGAGACAGGACTGGGGGAGCCCCCCAGGGAAATCCTGGAAGGCTTCCAGGATTTAGACTTTGAAAGAAAGGTGAACATTGGCTGCCGGAGGACAGGACAAGGGCCTCCTCCTCCTGGCAGGCAGAATCAGAAGACAGGAGTATGTTCTGCCTGGGTAGGAGGAGGACGTCCCCAGGTAGGACCCACAGCAACGGGAAGGGGGAGCTTCCTGTCCGGGGGGGGGGGTTGTGTTTGCTCCAGCCCAAGCCAGAGACTGTTATGATCCCTGAGAGCCCAGATCATGATTCTTAGCTGAAAAAGACGAGTTCCACCCTGGGCCACTCAGTAGAACAAGCCAAACCCACATAAAACAAGTCAAGTGTGTTCAGGGCCAGCTGCTTCGGGCCAGCTGAGCAGATCAGGGGAGCAGAGCCGCGGACTCAGAGAAGGCAGAGGGAGAAACTGAGCTCAGCCCTGGAGGCAGGCTGGGACTTGGAGAGAGGCGCGGGCATTCTTGGCAGGAAGAACGCTTATGTCAGGGAGCAGGGCTGGGAATGCGGGTGAGCGACCCGCTGGGGCCCGGCAAGGAGGCAGCCACTTTCCAAAGGCCTTTTGTCAACTCCGGTCTCACGGTCTCACGCTCGCCTCACCTGCCCCGCACTGGAGGAGAGACAGGCAGGAACCCTTCGCAGCTACTCCATCTCCTCCTTTCCCTCCGTGCAGAACCAGGATCAAGAAACGCAGCTCCCGGGGCCGTCACAGCGTGGAGTTGGGCCAGCGCTGTCTGATGGGATCTGAATTGTGGGTGTGGAGAATGGGGGAAGAGGACAGCGGGGAGAAGGGAAGCAGAGTCCACCCCCGGAAAGGGCCTGGCCACAGTGGGGTGTAGACAAATAGAACCCCAGGAGAGAAGCGGGGTTCAGCAGGGCCGGGGGCGGGGAAAGAATGATCAGGAAGAAACAGATCACACCCAGGTCCCCAGGCATCCCTCTGCCTCCCCGCACCTACCCCACCCTTGGTTTATTAAGAACCTACTCTCCACGTGCTGTGCAGCAACGTGGGAGACAGTGGAGATCAAAGGCCATCAGTATTTTTGGGGGGCAGACAAGACACAGTCTCTTACTTGAACCCTTGCCACTAGGCAAGGCAGCAAGGATCAGCTGTAAAAAGGAAACTGGAGCTCAGAGAGGTTAAGTGACCGGCCTGAGGTCACACAGATGGTAAGAAGCAGCAAAGTGAAGATGGGGGTTCTGTCCTGAGGCCCCTCCCTGCCCTTCCCACCCACCTCACTGTTCCCTGCAGTCTTCTCTAGAGTCTAAGCACAGAGAAGAGGGGAGAGAGGGCCACAAGGAGGAGGGAGAGAGTGCAGGAAGAGAGAGGCTGAGATGCAAGAGCTGGAGTCCAGAGTCAGAGAAGGCATCAAAGGCCCAAGGCGAACCATGTGTGCATTTGGCAGCGGATGACAGGGACAAAGCGCTCGTTCCCAGCAGGCCCAGCCCCCTGGGGCCACCCCTTCAAGCCCCCAAGGCTCTGAGCAGATTGCTCCCACACTCCAGGGCTGGATTGCAGTCCCCAGGGGGCCGCAGACCCTGGGAGGGGTGGCACCAGCTTTGGTGTGGGGCGGCCAAGGCTGTCGGGCACCCCAATCCTGCTGAGCTACAGATGAGGCTCATGAGGCCCAGGGACCAGCAGGCCCAGCTGTGCCGGGATGCTGGGCCTCGGAGCCAGACGTCTGGCAATGGTGCCTCTGAAACTGTAGCACTGTCCCCAAGCCTGCCAGTGCCCCATGACGGGGCAGTGCCAGGCCACTGGCAAGGTGACTTCTCAAGGTCGGGGGTATTCTGTGGTGCAGCCAGGGCCCAGTATGAGACCCAGCTGGTTGCCGTGACGATGGCTCAGGCCCAGGGCCAGGGCCAGCATGACAGTATTCTCCAGTGACAGCTTCACGGGTCCACAGGGACTGTACTCGGGACCTTGGCCCGGGAATTAGCTGTGCCTTAGGAAACTATTCACTTTGCTCATTCTTGGGGTCCCCCTCCCGGCGCCAGCACCTCCCAAGGCAGCCCTGTGTCAGATGGCCAGGACTCCACCCAGATATTGTTGCCCAGTGGCTAGGGACCCTGACCTCACGCCATCCTATCAGTGTGGGAATGGCTGCGATTTGCTGGCAGCAGCTGCAGCCATCCGAGCCTTCCCTGAGCTCACACAGCTCTGGCTCTGACCGTGCTGCTCAGCGCTAGAGGGAGTTGGCTGCCCAGTGCTCAGACCCAGCCCCACGCAGGGCCCTCCAGGAGATCAGGTAGCACCGTACCAACCCGCATTCTCAGAGGAATGGTCTGGGTTGAACCTGGGTTCCATCTAGCTGTGCAGTCCTAGACACCTCCCTTAACCTCTCTGAGCCTCACTTCACATCTGTGGAAATCATGAGAGCAATCCCTGCCCTTCCAACCTCACAGAGCTAAGCCGAGAAGCAAGCATATACACAGAAACCGCTATGTAGACACAGCACCATTACCATTGTCATTATCGATGTCACCGTGCTTTTGTGAATTCTGATTGATGGAAGACTCTGCCTGCTTCCTTCCAGGGGTCCCGGGGGCTGTTCCTGGTGGAGTTCCCGGAGGAGTCTTTTACCCAGGTAATGAACACGGAGCAGCCTCACACCCACGTGGGGCGGAGATGACGGAGATGTTCAGCCGAGGTGGCACATGTTGATAGCACAAGAACGTTACGGCTGCAGACCCACGAGTAGGGCCCTCTTAGAAGTGCAGTTAATGCAGTCCTGGTATACAGCTATTGAGAGCATAAATATTCTGAAAGATGAAACCCAGTTCTTGGGAACTGCCAGGAGGTGGGTGCCTGCATGCATTCCTACTGCTAGAAGGTTCTGCAGTCTTCCAACCATTAATCCCACTCCTGGCAATCCATTCGGAGCAAATAATTGTAAAGGACAGAAAAAGAGCCATCAGGGACGAGATTTGCAAAATCTATGAAACAACAAACTATCTATCTGATTGGAGGGTGAGGCTGGACCAACAGCATCGGGGAGTCGTGAATAAATACGCACATACTATGTGGGTACCATACCCCGTGCAGACGGAGCTGGGAGGCCCCCAAAGGAAGTGGGCGGGATATTGGGACAATGATCCTGGGGAAGGGTACTTTTTTTTTTTTTTAATCTAGGTGGAAATACATAACGTTTTCATTATGTATTAAATACACACACATATATATATATTGGAAGGAGCCTTTTCAATAGTTGAAAGGTATTTGAGTGTTCACAACTGATGTGGAAGTAGAAGTTGGCGGGCACAGCAGAGTCCTCCTGATATGAGGGATATTGACCCAGTGAGAAGAAACTGAGGTTCAGAGAGGCTGATCTGCCAAGGTCAGGAGCGAGGGAGTAGGCTTGGTGGTAGGTGGAGGGATGGCTTATCTGGAAGGACACCCAAGGATTTCTCTGTCTCTCTCTTCACAGGGGCTGGTCTTGGAGGCCTGGGAGGAGGAGGTAAGCCCAGAAACCACCCCTGGGTTCCCTGAAGGGGACTGGGTGCCATGCTGGCCCACACACACCCTCAGACCCCAGACCCCCAGAAGGGCCAAGCATCAGGTCTCCTTTGTACAGATTGAGCATCCTGTGGGAACAGACCAGTCAGAACCAGAACCCATGGACCTCTCAAGCCCCTTCCCCTGGCTCTGTTCCCTGGCAATCCCTAACTACTCTCAAATATTTATTTTATTTTATTTTATTTTATTTATTTTTGGTACCAGGGATTGAAGCCAGGGGTGTTAACCACTGAGCCACATCCCCAACCCTTTTTTATATTTTATTTTGAGACAGGGTCTGTCTAAAATTGCTGAGGTTGGCTTTGATCCTCCTGCCTCAGCCTCCTGAATCACTGGCATTACAGGCATGTGCTGCCGCGCCCAGCTGAAGATTTCTTCAGATTTTCAGAAATATCCCTGCCAGTCTAGCTGGACACTTAACATCATTCCCTTTTGCAAAAAGCTGAGAAATTTGGGCTCAGTGAGTGGAAACCCCAAATCTAGTGCATAGCTGGGCTCCCAATAGCCCTGTGACCAAAGGGGGGGTCTCCCCCACATTCCTTTTGGCACCTGCAGGGAGACCCCTGCCGCCCTCTCTGCTGGGATGGGGTAGCGAGGTGGGTAAGTGAGACGAGTAGTCTGTGGCTCCCCATTCATCCATCTCTTCCCTCTGCAGCTCTGGGGCCTGGAGGCAAACCAGCCAAGACAGGTAAGAGGCTGGCAGCTCAGGGTACTGAGTAGAGGCAGAGGGGCCAAGAGGGAAAGGCTCAGAGCTCAGTGTCCTCCCTGGGTGAGAGGTGCCCAGCTCTGCCCTGCAAGTGCCCAGGCATCCAGCTCCCCAGAGATTACTCTCTGCATGGGGCCTCAGGAACAGCCCCGGGGCTGGAGGCAAAGGTGGAGACTGAGGTCCCAGTGGCCACCAAGCACAGATGAAGGACCCCAGACTCCACCTATGTGGGCTTCAGACCCTGGAGCCCAAACTAATTCCTGTCTAATCCCAGATCAAGGCCCCCCAACAGCCATGTCCTTGATGTCAATCTGAGCCCTTATCCTGACCCCAGACCAAGCCCTGAACTCAACCTTAGGTTGAACCCTGCCCCTGAGCCCAGATGCTAAAGGGGAGCTCCCTTCCGGGTCCTAGGCCCCATCCAGCTGTGTCCAAGCTGGAGGAGTCCAGTAAGAAGGTGTGGTGTGGAGATCTGTCCCCACCCCACCCATGGGACTCGAGCCTGCCACCCGGGGCCGCTTTCAGCTCCAGGGAGTCACCCACAGGAAGAAGGGGAGGTGGGGCTCCAGGCAACCCAGGTGGATGAGCAACAGGTGGAGGCCACGGATGATTCACAGCTGCAGGAGTGAGACACCCCACATGTGGCTTGGTGCCCCCACCCTGCTCCATGCTGCCCTGGCTCTGGAGCCCCAGGCTCTAGGACACAGTTTGGATGTCCAACAGCTCTTACGAAATCCCAAGGGTCGATGATCCAAGTGCAAATGAATCCACGAGACCCAGATTCCCCCGCACTAAAAGCCCATCTGGGTTGTGAAACTCCAGGGCTGGGGCCAGCGAGAGCAGCGGAGGGGTATCTGGACAAGGGGGACCTGGGATCTGCAGGGCTCTGCCAAGCCAGGAGAACTGGGGCTCACTGCTTCTCCCTACCCAAACCTGCATCCTGCCTTCCTGGAGGGATGGGGGCTTTTAGCAGGTCTCTGATGGTGGAGAGAATACAGGGATCGGGTAGATGAGCAATGGTGCAGAGGGTTGATGCCACAGTGGAGAACCAAGTCTGATACCATGAAGTAGCAGAGGGAAGACCGAGGCAGCTGTGTGCAGTCTCCTGATGGATGATAGCTAAAGGGAAGCTTTTACTAATGAAAGACTTAGGTTAGATTTCCAAAAGGACTTCCAGCCGAGGCCAAGTAAGTAGACCAAAAGGAAAGTCAGAACATCTTTGCACGCAGAGAGCCCTGTCTGGAGGCAGAGGACTAGATTCCAAGGCCTCCCTCAGGTCATCTTTCAGCCTCAGGATTTAGGGCTACAAACGCTTTGGCAGAGCCACCATGGCTCCCTGAATGAAGCTCCCTGCTTCCGGGCTGGGGGACGTCCGGGCCTGCCCAGGCAGGACGGGGTGGGTCACAGGCAGCACATGTCATGCTTGGGAACAATTAATCCCTTGGCGATAGAGGGTGGGTGGCCTGGCAGCTGCTCCTTCACGTGGGCCCCACAGGCTGTCCCTGCCCTGTTTCAGCTCTCAGCAGGGGACCAGGCAGCTGGGAGCCTGCACCCGCCAACACCCGAGCCCCAGCTGGGGGACAGCACACACCCAGAGGGGCTGGGCAAAGACAGGACGGGGCTGAGGGCACCCTCTGGGCACCCTTAGAGTTTGTGGACACAGGGTGCTCTCTGCTCATGAGCTCACTGCCCCCAGAAGGCAGGAAACATAATGGCCCCCAGTAGATGGGCAAGCTGAGGCTCATGCTCACACTCACAGAGTGGGTGAGGACAGGAGGGTCTTCATCGATAACTTTCCGACTCTGGGACTCTAGAAATAAAGGAGGTTGAGCTGGCAGGGTGGGGGCCCTCGGCTGTGGTCAGCTCCTCCCCTTTCTCCTCCTCTCCAGGTGCTGGACTCCTGGGGGCATTTGGAGCAGGTGAGCGCAAAGGAAGGAGGGTGTGCAGGGGTGGAGCTGGCCACCCAGAGAGCTGCCCTAGAATGGGATAAGGACAGACATCAGCAGAGGGGCTTTGACCTCCACCCCCACCCCAGCCTCTTCTTAGTCCTGACCTGCCCCATCTTTTCCCCCAGTCCCCCAGGAAAGATCTGAGCATGTCCCCTCCCTCAGGAGCTCAGGAAATGGACCTGGCTTGAGAGGAGCCACTGCTAGAGCCAGGAGGGACGCAGGGAGCCCCAGGCCCTTTTAGAGACCCAACTTACAGAGGGACTGCCTCAGTTTCCCAAGGAAGGGTGGTTGGAGGAGAGACCACTCCCAGCCAGAGCCAGATAGACCCCGCCAGGGCTCAGGACCCTGGCAGCCAGCACTGCTGCTCAGGATAGATTCTCACAGAACTGGAAGCAAACCTGTGCCCATTGTCCTGGCCAAGGCCGAGCAATGTCCCCTGGGAAGGGCAATTGGGCCCAGATGTGGGAAGGAGGGTGCCCGAGGGACACAGTTGGGTTCACATCAACCTTTTAGCAAGGAGGCTCCTGGACTGCGGAGCAGGATGGATGGAATAACAGGCAGATGGTGGGGACAGACCAAGTGAAAGGGAGTGGGCCAAGTCCAAAACACCTGCCAGGAAGCAAGGAGAGGCCTGGGGTGGGGGCTACCTGGCTCAGGTGAGGTCGTGCCTGCTGACTGTCCAGCTCTGGCCCTCACGGAAAAGTCTGCTGCACCCCACTGGCTTGCAAGCCTCCCGTCAAGTGCACAGCCCCAGCAGCTGGTGAGGGGGCTTCGGCAAAATCCTATCTACATGCCACACAGCAGTCGGTCACTAAACTGTGGCTACCATTTTTTTTTTTTTTTTTGGTACCAGGGATTGAACCCAGCGGCGCTTAACTGCTGAGCCACACCCCCAGCCATATATATATGTTTTGTTTTGTTTTGTTTTTGAGACAGCCTCTTGCTAAGTTACTCAAGGCCTTGCTAAGTTACTGAGGCTGGCCTTGAACTTGCCATCCTCTTGCCCCAGCCTCCCAAGCCACTGGGATCATGGCTACTATTTTAGCAGGATCACCCCAAAGTTCCAAGGCTTAAGGATCAGCATAGGGACCAAAGCGGTGGCTAGTTACAGCACTGCCAGGTTCCTGCCCTGACCCCGGGAGACCCTAACCCCCTGGGCCTCCCACCTGGGGATTGTGCCCACACAGTCTGCCCCCACACCCACCTCTCTTCATCCACTCTGTGTCTTCCCTGCAGGTGCTGGAGGGCTCGCAGGAGCTGGTCCTGGGGCAGGTTAGTGTTGACATCCACATAAGATGCCCCTTTGGGGACTGGTCACTAAGCCCAGGCCAGGTCCAGGGTGCTGATGGGGGGCTGATGCCGAGACCACCTGCCTCAAGCAGCCACTCAGGTTATGAGGGGGTCCCAGCTGGGTGCCTGGTAATGAGGCAGGCGATGAGGGCTGGATGGAAGCAGCCCCCAGGGTCCAGGGGAGCAATTCACAGGGTACTCAGGAAGGTGTCATGGAGGAGGTGGGGGCTGTAACCCAAAAGGTACTGGCAGATAGACCCGGCTGAGCAAGCGGAGCAGTGTCGGCACCCTGACCCCCAACAGCTGGATCCTGGTGGGCAGCAGCTGCCACGTGGCTCTGAAGTCTTACAGAGCAGCGTCATCTTAACTGTGCCTCCTGAGTGGCCAGGCCAGGCGGACTGGGGCTTGGTAGTTGGCAGCTGCTGGCTCAAGACCTCACCCTGTCCTCTCCTCTGCAGGACTAGGGGCCTTTCCTGCAGGCGCCTACCCAGGGGCTCTGGTGCCAGGAGGAGCGGCTGGTGCTGCTGCAGCCTATAAGGCTGCCAAGGCTGGTAAGTGATACACTTTGGGACACCATCAGCCCCTGGCTTCCCTCGACTCTCTGCTTTGCAGAGAACCTTGTTTGCCCTGGGCCTGGAAGGGGGATGGGCAGGACCCTCATCTCCAATCTGCTGGGGCTTGGGGAGGCTGCCAGGTGTGTCCTGTTCAGGGCCCTTGCGCCTCCCCACTCGGGAAATCCCTCACCTCTCCCATTCCTGACCAGCAGGTGCTGGGCTTGGCGGTGTCGCAGGAGTTGGCGGCCTTGGTGGTGTTGGCGGAGTCGGTGGCATTGGCGGAGTCGGTGGCTTAGGAGTGTCCACAGGTATGGTGGCCAGACCCGAGTTCCCTAGGTGAAGCCTGGGGCCTCACGGAGCCAACTCTGATGTGGTTCCTTCCATGCCAGGTGCGGTGGTGCCTCAGGCTGGAGCAGGAGTTGGAGTTGGAGCTGGCGCGAAGCCCGGAAAAGTGCCTGGTCAGTGCAGGGCCCTACAGGCCAGAGAGCAGGGAGGAACAGAGGCCCCCATGCCCACTGTGCTGGGGAGGAAAGGGCAGGGGAAACTGTCAGCTCCAAAGCATGGGACCTGTGTCTGTGGAAGAGAACAGAGGGGCTTGGCCTGCCTTCCAGAACCTTCTACGAACTTGGGGCAGAGAGAGACCTCAGAGACAAGCATATGGCAGGCTGTTGGGTAACGGATGGAGATAGTGAGGTTCTGTATGGAGAGTCAGAGTGGAAAGGCCTGTGGCGGGTCCGGGCAGAGCTGGGGGTGACACCCTCTGCACCCCATCTGGTGCTCATTCCAGTGCACCAAGCCCTTTAGGAAGTGACTTGAGGTTAAACAAGAGGCTGCCTGTCCACACAGCAGGGAGGGGACATCTGGAAGCTGTTAGCCAGAGGTGGGCGGCCAGGCCATGGAAACAGGCTCCAGGAGACAGAGATAAATCCGCGCACAACAGGGTCAGCAAGTAACTTCTGAGAGCTGTGGGAGGAGGGCCACAGACACCCTGTGTCTGTCCCTGGCTGCCCCAGTGGACACGAGGGCGGCTCGTCGGTGTCCCTGCAGCTGCCGGGTGGAGTCCCTGTAAGTTGAGCTGCTGCTCACAGTGTCTTCCTCTTCTTTTGGCTCCAGGTGTGGGGCTCCCAGGTGTCTACCCAGGTGGAGTGCTCCCAGGCACAGGTGAGAACACAAAAGGAAAGGGGACCCTTCTAGCAAGAAAGCAGCAGCCTCCCAGCACCCCCTCCTGCCCCCACCAGAGGCCTTGGGTCCTGGTCAGTGGCCATTTCCTTAAGTGTCAGAGTTCAGGCTAGTGGACATAATGTCCCCGGCATCAGAGATCTGCCTCTCCTGGCCCCACCCAAGCCCTGACCCCAGGCCCCAGGGCAGGCCCCCAAAGATAGACTGAGTCCCCAGCGTAGCCAGCTTTTCCCCAAAGCCATGAGTCACCAGTGGGCCTGCCCAGCACATCCACCCTGCAGGAGACCCCCTCAAAGCTACCCCCACCCTCCTGTCCCTGCCAGGGCCTGCCACCCCACCCAACATGTGACCTCCTGAAATCCCCCAAAAGCCCGGATTGAGGCTGTTCTGAGGGATTTGCTGACAGAGTGCGCCCCCCCTACCCCGGTCGGGTCAAGGCAGCCCAGCCCCAGGCAGGGAGGGAGAGGTGGAAGACGCAGGCAGAGAGCTCCAGGCCACAGCCAGGGGGCTGCCCACTTCACGCAACTCCGCTCCCTGTGCTCTCTCTCCTGAGGGTGGTTACAGTGGATCTGAGATGAACTCCAGTTCAGGCTTAGGCCCACTGAGGCACGAGCTCACATACTGGGAAACAGGATTAAAGCCCAGCTCTTCTGACCTTGGGCCAGGCAGGGAGGAAAGTCCCCACCGAATGCGTCCTCTCTCTACCCGCCCCATGAGCCGTGCCTGTCACTGACAGAGCAACTGAGGGACTGAGGCAGGGAGAGGAGCCAAGAAGGGCCTCTGCCCTCACCGCCAGCCCTGCTTTGCCCTTTAGGAGCCCGGTTCCCTGGCGTGGGGGTGCTCCCTGGGGTTCCCACTGGAACAGGAGTCAAAGCCAAGGCCCCAGGTATGAGCTGACTTGACTGGGCTGGGGGCCTGGGTGGGGCTCTCACCCAACAGCAGGCCCCTCTCGTGTTAGTAGGGAACCTGGGTGGGCCCTTCTTATGCCCAGCCCTGGCACTGCTGGCCAGGAAGGGCAGAAATCCCAGACTGTGGGCAAGGACAGCACGAGCCGCAGGGTCAGGTTAGGACTGTATGGCCGGGACCTGCCCAGCCTCAGTGCTGCCTGGCCAACTTCTGTGTGCTGTGCCCCGGTGTCAGCTACTGTGACAGTTCCTTGTCATTGCAGGTGGAGGTGGAGCTTTTGCCGGAATCCCAGGTGAGACAAGGCTGGTCCTCTTAGGCCAGCAGGAGGGCAAAATGGTAGCTGTGGCCCTGGGTGTGGCTGGGCACCCGGAATCCCTGCCTGATTCCCCTCATACCTGCTGCTCCAGGCCCTGAGCTGACCCCAGCACGAAAGGGAACTAATCCCAGGCCAGCTCCCACCCCAAGCTCCATCTGCGCATAGCCAAAACCAGCCCAAAAATCCCAGCACACCACCAAGGGCTGCAAGGACTATAGATCCAACTGAGGCCCAAGACCCTGTTGGGGGAGTCCTGCAGCTTCCAAGAGAAAGTAGCCTGTTGCTACTATAGGCACACACCTGTAACCCCAGCACGTGGAAGGCTGAGGCTGGAGGATCACAAGTTCAAGGCCAGCCTCGGCAGCTTAGTGAGACTGACTTAAAGAGACCCTGTCTCAAAATTAAAAATAAAAAGGGCTGGGGAGGTGACTCAGATTAAACATCCCTGGGTTCAATCCCCAGTACCAAAAAAAGAAGAAAATAATGGAACATCAGGCAGCCTAGACGAGGCTGCTGGCCCAAGGAGCCGGGCCCTGACTTGCTCTCTGTTCCCACAGGGGTTGGGCCCTTTGGGGGCCAGCAGCCTGGAGTCCCACTGGGGTACCCCATCAAAGCACCCAAGCTGCCAGGTGAGTCAAAGGGAGGCTTCAAAAGGTGTGACTTGCTGCGCCCTCCTGCTGAGAATCAATCTAGGGGACACAGATGTCTTGTGTATGTGGAGAGGGCAAGAGGGAGCCTGGGTATTGAAGCCACTTCTGGTCACCAAAGAAAGCATGGGAAGGCAGTCCACAGATGTTAGGCACATGTATATGTGTGTGCACACATGAGCCCACACATGTGTGTACATGTGCACACATGCATGCATGCACAGCACACACATGCACGTTGCACATGCACACTCATGTGCACATGTGCACATGTACACGTATGCACACAGGTGCACACTTGCACAGACATGCACATTACACATACACACATGCATGTTACACATACACATTTGTGCACATACATATGCACATATGCACATGTACACATGCACACATACTTGCACACATGCATGCACACATGCACATGCACACTTGCGCATACATGCATGCACACTTGCTCATGTATTCACGCACACACATGCACACACATATGCATACATGCATGCAGAGACCCAAAGCTCTGATGGAAAGCCATCCTTATTGATGGTAAGATATAGGATGCATCGGAAAGGCTCCTCTGACATCAAGCCATGCACACTGCCACCTGCCTCTGCCATCAGGCCATAGCCTGGGTCCCTGAGAAGATGCTCAGACCTCAGGGCGCTGACCAGGGGCAGGGGTGTCCTCTCCCTCCTGTACCCAGGGCATCTGCTCCCTGAGAGCTTCTGTCTAAGCTCCAGGCTCTTGGGTGAGGGAGACTCGGGGCCTGTGGGGAGGTCTGTCTGTCCAGATAGATGGGAGCCCAGAAAGTCGTGGGGGCTTGGAGCAGCCCTTGAGCCTAGCCCACTCTCTCCTCAGGCGGCTATGGTCTGCCTTATACCAACGGAAAGCTGCCCTATGGTGAGTGAGGCCCTCCCAGCCTTGTGGGCTCCCAGCTCTTTCCAGCTTCAACAGGAGGGTACAGTGGCCCCAGCCCTGGGCTGGCAGAGCACCTTGCTGGGCACGGGGAGGGGTGTCCTCTTCTGTAAACCGGGAACAGCAGTCCCTCATGCTTGTATTTGTTTCACTCTTACTGGGGGTGGCAGGGGACACTCAGGGCAGCAGGGGCCTGGCACAGGGCAGGGGATCCGGAGTGGCAGTCTGTGTAGGTGAGGGTGACCGCCTCTCCTCTCCTCTCCTCTCCTCTCACAGGCTATGGACCTGGAGGAGTGGCCGGTGCAGCAGGCAAGGCTGGCTACCCTACGGGGACAGGTAAGGCAAGCCTTGCACAAGTCCAAAGGGGCCCTGATCACTGCGGTTCTAGAGCCCTGGCACTGGCCAGGGTCTCTCCCTCATCCAGACCCTGGTCTGAACCTGGAGGCAGACGGCCTTAGAGGCAGCTCTGCAGCCTCCTTCTGCTGGGAAGCCCCCATCCTCACCCATGCATCAAAGGGTGGATTGTCCTGCAGCTGGAAACAGCTGGAAACAGTCCCCCCACCCCTCTCCTCTCCCAGGAGTTGGTCCCCAGGCAGCAGCTGCAGCAGCTAAGGCAGCAAAATATGGTGAGCACTTCTGGGGGCCCCACCACCCCCAGCCACACCCACACCTCTCCTCTTACTGTTGAGAACTGCCTCACAGAAGCAGAAGGGGTGGCCCTCAGACCCCCCATTATCAACTTTCTCAAACCTCCAATCTATCCGTCCCTCCATCCCTCCATCTATTCCTCCTCCTGCTCCCCATCCCTCCATCTATCCATCCCTCTGGCACCTATCTCTCCCCACCCATCCCCCATCTCTCCCTCTCTGCATTCCTTGTCTTTCCCTCTGTCCCTCGCCCACCCATCTCAGAGACAGGGCAGGTAGCAGCTTAGTGGAGAAGGCAGGCACTGGGGTGGGAGCTGAGTGGAGGAGAGAGATACATTGTTTCTACCTGGGGACCATGGGTGTGGGGGGGTGCTTGCCAGAGAAAGTAACATTGATTCAAGCTTTCAAATGTAACCGGAGCTTGCCTTGTGGTTAAAACAGGAAGAAGGAGCTGAGCGGAAGGGATTGTGCTGTGGGGTTAGATAATTGTAGGTGGTACCTATACAAGCATCTTAAAAATTTAATAGTTATGCATCAATTTAGTACGCACTATAAAATTGCAATTCACTCCCCAAGCCCGTGATCCCTTGGATAGCATTGCTGCAATGTGGCAAGACATCCCATGTCCACAGGCAGAGTAGGCATCTCTCCCCTGCCCCAGAAACCCTCCAGCTCAGGGTCAGACTGCTGGAGCTGAAGTTCTCTTGCTCTGTCCCCAGCCCCAGGGAGCCCTTGCTGTTTCTAGACCAGTGCAGGGGGGACAGGAATGTGGGGAGGAGCTGCGCCTGGCCCGTGGAGGCCCGGTGGCCAGCCGGGGCTGGTGCGGATGGCTGGAATGCAGGAGCGGGACTGGGCAGCGAGCTGTGCTGGGCTGCCAGAGCCAGGCGGCCAGGCACTTGGATTACGAACTTGGCCGAGTCTTTGGAACACAGGGAAAGGAAGCCTCGAACATTCCTTCAGGGGCCCCTCTGGCCCAGGGAGCGGCCGCTTGTGGTTTCTCAGTATGTGGCAGTGATTAGGGCTGGATTTGTCTGAAAACATCCAACTCCCTTGATGAGCGTTGAAATGGACACTCTGGGGGAGAGTCAAGAGCAGCAGGGCAGGGGCCCTCCCAAGCAGCCAGCCAGAGGCGCCAGGGCCTTGGTCCCCAGTGGGCTTGTGCTGGTTAAAATGCCAGCATTCTGCTGACCTTCCTGCCCAGCCCCAGAAGGGACCCTGGGGAGCCATACTGCACTGGCCCTGTCCCAGCAGGTGCTGGCGGAGCTGGTGTCATCCCTGGCGTTGGAGGTGGCGGCATTCCTGGGATTGGAGGCATTGCAGGTAGCCTCAGTTCCAGCCAGGGGAGGAGGTGACCTGGAGAGGGCCACAGGCAAAGGACCTCACCCTCTGTGGCTGTCTTTCCAGGGGCTGGGACTCCGGCAGCTGCAGCTGCTGCTGCTGCTGCTGCGAAGGCGGCTGCTAAGGCTGCCAAGTATGGTGAGTGCCCCCGGGGGATGACAGGCCTAGAACTCAGGACCTGCCCTGGCCTCTGTGTGGGCCCTGGACACCCCAGCCTGTGTAGCTGAAGGGATCACCTCTGTCCAACTAGGATCCTTCCTCCCCCTTCCCCCTTCCTGAACTTGCCCATTCTGGTCACTCTAGCTGGGAGGCCACCTCCTTGCTCTCCGTGGATTGCCTTCGCCTGAGGAATGGACCCTGAGGAGCAGCTGGCCCCTTCCACCCCCTGCACGCACACACACACACCTGGCCCCAGGGCTGTTCCGTTGCCTAGGTGCCTACTGGCAGGAAGACTGAGCTTGTTCTAGAAATCAATCAGTGCTGTTCCCAGCCACAGGTCCAAGCTCTGAGTTCTTCAGGTTCTCTCCCAGTCTGTCCCCATCTCTGATGAGCTGGATCCACGCAGAGCAAACACAACCCACCCACACGACCCCGCACTCAGAACTTTGCTCCCGTAGCTCCCCCGGTCCCCTGCCTTTGGAAGCTTCGGAGGTTCCCACAAGGTTTAGCCAGAACAATTCTTTTTCCTTCCACAGGGGCTGCTGGGGGCTTAGTGCCTGGTGTGCCAGGAGTTGGGGTCCCAGGTGTTGGGGTCCCAGGTGTCGGTGTTCCAGGTGTTGGAGTCCCGGGTGTTGGAGTCCCAGGTGTTGGAGTCCCAGGCGTTGGAGTCCCAGGTGTCGGGGTCCCAGGCGTTGGAGTCCCAGGTGTCGGGGTCCCAGGCGTCGGAGTCCCAGGTGTTGGGGGTGTGCCAGGTAAGCTGGACTTGATTGTGTATACATGCAGAGAGAAATACAGAGACTGCTGTTGAGACTTTGGGGTCCTCCCTAACGCTCCACTTACCTGTCTACTCCCTTGGCTGAGCCTTGCCCCTTCATCCTCCCTCCCTCAAGCTACAACTTTCTACTTAGCTATCGCTAGCAATTTACCTTCTGGCTGTCGCTGTGCTCCCACGGGAAAGAATCATGTGTTCTTCATCTTTACATTCCCAACACTTACCTGAGTAGGCCCTTGGTAAATTGTGGATAGATGGGTAGAAAGATGCGCAACTTGGATATGTGGATGTGCAGGCAAATTGATGGATGAGGAAGTGTACGGGTAAGTGGATGAGAAGATTCAAGAAGGGGTGGACAAACTGAGCGTAGTGGGGCACACCTGTAATCCCAGCAACTCAGGAGGCTGAGGCAGGAGGATTCCAAGTTCAAAGCCAGCCTCAGAAGCTTAGTGAGGCCCTACACCACTTTATGAGACTTCTTCTTAAAAAAATAATAATAATAATGGGTAGAGAGATGGCTGATAGATATAGATAGATGATAGATATAGATAAAGATGACAGATATAGATGATATAGATAGGTAGATGATAGATAGATAAAGTTGGATGGAGAGATAAAGGGGTAGGTAAAAAGACAGATGGAGGGGCTGGAATGGTTGTTCAGTGGTTGTAGCACTTGCCTGGCATGCTCAAGGACCCAGATTTAAACCCCAGAACCACATATACAACAGTGTCAGATAAACAAAGAACAGATGGAAGAATAAATAAAATTGATTCTCTCTTTTAAAAAATGACAAGCGGATAGGCAGCTGGAGAGCCAGGTAAGTGTAAAAGAATGGATGATGGAGGGGTTGATGGTTGGTTGGACAGATGGATGGTTGGATGGATGGGTGGTTGGATAGGTGGATGGATGGATGGATAGGTGGATGGATGGATAGGTGGATGGATGAATGGATGGATGGTTGGATGGGTGGGTTGGTGGATGGATGGATGGATGGATGGATGGATGGATGGATGGATGGATAGTTGGATGGGTAGATGGATGGATGGATGGATAGTTGGATGGGTGAATGGATGGATGGATGGATGCATGGATGGATGGATGGATGAACAGATAGATGGATGGGTGGTTGGATGGGTGGATGCATGGATGGTTGGATGGATGGATGGGTGGATTGATGGATGGATGGACGAGTGGGTGGATGGATGGATGGATGGATAGTTGGATGGGTGAATGGATGGATGAGTGGTTGGATGAGCAGATGAACAGTTAGATGAATAGAAAGGTAGGCCAGCCAATGCAAACTGGATGGCTGAGAGATGATTAGATAAATGGACAGAGAGGCAGGTGTGTGGAGAAGCTGGTGGATGGGTGCATGGATGGACATTTAGGTGGTTGGGCAGGTGGACTGAGGTCCAATGATAGACAGACAAATGGACAGACATAGAAGTCAGATAAAAAGATCTACCATCAGATAGGTGGGTGAAAAGAGGGATATGCATTTAACATGCCTCCTCCATTTTCTCCTGAGCATTTGTGATCCCCTTGGTCTCCCCAGGGGCTGTGTCACCAGCTGCAGCCGCCAAAGCAGCCGCCAAAGCAGCCAAATACGGTTAGTGGTCTGCCCACCCTGTCTTGGCCTCTACCTGTAGAACCAAGGAACTCTTGTCCGCTCACCCAGGGTCACAGAGCAAGTCGCTGGCAGAGAGGGGACATAGCTGGTGGGCTCCAGGCCAGCCTCTTCCCCAGTTGTCTTCCACCATGAAGCCATGAAGGCTGGGTTCCCCAGGGGGAGAGAGTCCCTGACCCTCCCTACCTTGGCCAAGACCCTCTCAGTAGCCCAAGCCTGGCTGCCTCAGTCTCCCCAACAAAATAAGACTTCCCCAAGTCCTCAGAGAAAACCAAAGTCGAAGGAAACACGAGGCTTCATGGAGGAGCTGACGAGGGGCCCAGACCTCCCTGTTGCCTGTGCTTCTGGCAGATCTGGGGGAGCATACATCTTTCACAGCCAACCAGCCTTCCCCAGAGTCCTCCCAGCCTCCCTTGTTGAGGCTCCTTCCCACCTGACTCTCTTCCCTCTGCAGGGGCCAGAGCTGGCGTGGGAGTTGGTGGCATCCCCACTTATGGGGTTGGTGCTGGGGGCTTTCCTGGCTATGGTGTTGGAGGTGTCCCTGGAGTTGGCATCGGAGGTGTTCCCGGAGTTGGCATCGGAGGTGTCCCTGGAGCTGGCATTTCCCGTGAGCCTCAGTTCCATATGGTGGAGAAGGGGTGGGGGCTTCCCCTTCACCTGGCTTTGCCGGGGAAGCAGGGAGTGTGGGCTGGACTTCAGTGTGCTCAGGGAGGGGACAGGGCAGGCCTCCAGTGCCTTTCAGGGCAGAGAGCTGGGAGCCTGCCCGGCCAAGGTGCACACAAGCTATCTGAGAGCCTCCTTCTTCTTTCCTCGTAGCTGCGGCCCAAGCAGCAGCTGCTGCTAAAGCTGCCAAGTATGGTAAGCAGCGGCCACCCACCCCCAAACCCTGCTCTCCCGCGGGACCCGGGCCCCCCGCCCAGGGTTGGTCCCCACCACACTTGGGCCTCTGAGGCTGAGATGGCCTGGGCAAGGTGGCGAGTCCACATTGCATGTCCTCCTAAGCCACACTCAGCTCTTCTGCCCTCTCAGCTGCCCATTGCTAGAATTCTTGCTCACCACCCCAACCCAAAATAGCAAATTGAAGATGCCAGGCAGCCACACCGTTCTCCCCACCACCTGCCCCCCAGGACGGAAGCACTAGAAACTCTTCTCTTCTCCAGGTGCTGGAGGAGTCCTGGGAGGGCTGGTGCCAGGCGCAGTGCCAGGTGCAGTACCAGGCGCAGTACCAGGTGTTCCAGGAGCTGAAGGGGTGCCAGGTGAGCAGTGGCCCCCACGGAGAGATGGGTTTGGTTTGTCTCACAGAAGGGGCCCCAGAGCTGACTGCATCCTCTCACAGATGCCAGGGGCCAGAGATGGGCAGGAGGGGACACCGCTTCCCCCAGAGTGGTTAGGAGGGAGGAGCCCTCCAGAGGGCCCAGCTTGCTGAACCTGGCAAGTCCCCTCCCTGCTTGGGGATGCTCAAGACTTTCACCCCTCTTGGTGGCAGAACCCTGCACTGCCTAGCGTAGAGTAGTCTCCTACACCCTGGAGCCTTTCTGTTCCTTAAGATAGGAGACCTGGCGCTCTTGGGTTCTCCTGGGCTCTTTCTCCTCCACCAGGTGGAGGCCAAAGGGAGGAAAACTCAGTGACCATGATATTCAATGACACTCTTCCGTATTTGTTTTTACCATCAGATTCTCTTCCTCATTCCTTCTTTTTCTTTTTTCTTTTTTGTGCCAGGGTTTGAACCCAGGGGTACTTAACCACTAAACCATATCCCCAGCCCTTTTTTTATTTTATTTTTCATCTTGAGACAGGGTCTTGCTAAGGTGCTGACTTTGAACTTGTGATCCTCCTCCCTGAGCCTCCCCAGCTGCGATCACAGGCATGCGCCACCCACACCCAGCCGCATTATTTCTTCTTCTTGGTACAAAATTCCCCTTTCGAGTGTCCTTAAGAAACAAGCCAGGTCTGGGGATGTAGCTCAGTAGTACAATGCCTGCCTGTGCAAGAGCCTCCAGGCTCCACCCCCTAGCACAGCAAAAAAAAAAAAAAAGGAAAGGAAAGCAATGCATTTCCTCCAATAGTTTTAGATACTAGAACCATGAGGGTTTTCCAAAATTAACAGCATCGGGCTGGAGCGGTGGCTCAGTGGTCTCAGCGCTTGCCTGGCAAGCACGAGAACCCGGGTTCAAACCCCAGCACCACGTACACAACCAAGTGTTGGAGCAACGAAGGCCACGTGAAGAACTAAATAAAGTTGTTTCTCTCTTTTTCTGTCTCTCTGACTGTCCCTCTCTCTTTAAAAAAAAAAAAAAAAATTAACAGCACCCTAAGTGGAAAGCTGCCCAGCTCTTGGGATAGGTTTGGGAGAGATCACGCTGTCCTTGCACCACAGCCCAGGGCTAGGCGCTCACAGGCTGCTTATCACAGCTGCACTGAAGCCAAGAAGGGCAGGGACATTCCCAGGTGTTCGGGTAGGGGTGCTAGAACCCGGGCAGCCCGCCCAGACCTGTCTTGCGTGCTGCCTTCCTGGTCTGCAGTGTAAGGTCATGGTGCACAGAGAAACTTCCGTGGGGGATTCTGCGAGGGGTGGGAGTGGTGCAGGGGATTGCTCCCCCATTCCCTCTCTTCACCCACCCAGGAGCAGGGACCCCAGCTGCTGCAGCTGCCAAAGCAGCCGCCAAAGCTGCCCAGTTTGGTAAGTGGCCTCCCAGTGCTCCAACCCTTGTCCCAGACGGTGGCTTTCTCAGGTCCCCTGCTCCCATGCTCTCAGGGTGGGGGCTCTCCTCACAGCTTCTGGCTCATCTGATCACCTTTGGGGGTAGGTGACATTTTAGATTAGGGAGGCAGCCTGAGAAGAGGCCCTGGTGAGCCCCCCAGGCCCTGGCTCCCCACCCTCTGCCCAGGTACCTCCACACCAGCTGAGCCCTGCACCGCCTGCTGGCTTCATGCTGGGGACAGCCCCATCTCCTTGAGTGACTGCAGCCCTTCCTGCTCCCTGACAGGCTTCCCTATCTCTTGCTGCCTTCTGAGGCCCCTCTGGCAGCCCCAGGCACACACAGTCTCCTGAAAGTGGCAACAGCCTGGCTTGCAGAGCCCAGATGTTGGCCAGGCCCCGGGCTGGAGCCTTGGCCTTAGGGATCTGTGGGCAGAAGGTTCTGCTCAGAATCTCAAGGCTAGGAGGCCAGAGAATGTTTTAAGTTCAAGTTCACTGTCCTCCCGACTCCCACGCCAGCAACCTTGAGAAGCTGGCACCGTTATTCGCATTTGCCAGGTGTGAAACAGAGGCCCCAGCTTCAGTAACCTGCTCACAGCCACACAGCTAAATGGCGGCTGAGCTGAGGTCTGAACTCATATCTGCCTGTGTTCCTGTGCTCCCTCTACCACGTACCTCTGTCCCCATCACTCTCAAATCTCCAGGGCGCCCTTGCCTGTGAAAGGCTAAGAATTCCTTAATTTGCACCTGCCTTGGACTGGGGAGGAGGAAGCCCAGGGTCTCCTGGCAAGCCTGCTCCCAGCCCAGGGCTCTTCCCTTCCTTCCGCTTGGCTCAGGCCTTGGCTCAGGATTAGCTGTCCCTGCTCTCCTAGGATTAGGCCCTGGAGTCGGCGGAGTTCCTGGTGGCATTGGTGGGGTTCCTGGTGGCATTGGTGGGGTTCCTGGTGGCGTTGGTCCTGGTGCTATTGTCCCTGGTGGTATTGCAGGTGAGTGGCATGAAAGAGAAGGCCTGGGGGGTCCCCTGAAGCCTCCATGGGTACCATCCCTGAACCTCGCCCTCTCCCTCCAGGAGTAGGGACCCCAGCTGCAGCCAAATCCGCTGCTAAGGCCGCCGCCAAAGCTCAGTACCGTGAGTGCACCCCTGCCTCTGTCCATCTCCTCAGAGGGCCCAAGGTCCCTACAGGACAGCAGGCAGAGGGCTTGGAAGCACAGACTTAGAGAGAGGGAGACCTGGGTTCAAGTCCCAAGGTAACTGAGGGACCTCGGAGGTTCTAGTGTGGGTGTGAGCAGCAGGGCCAGAACAAGCTTGTTGGAAGAGGTGGATGAGTTCATCAGAGAGGGAGGAGCAGGAAGTGAGGCCGGAAAGGAAGCGGGGTCCACAGCATGCAGCCCTGAGCTCCAGCCTGAGGAGGGGCTGGGCTTGGTGGTCAGTGGCAGCCTTAGGAAGCTCATGCCAGGGTGGCGGAGGGATGGACCAGACGAGGGGGAGTCTGGAGATGGGGACAAAGCCAAGGAGGAGGCCACTGCTCCAGTGGTACCCTTGCTTTGGGGTCTGACTCAGCTACCAGGGTGGGACACCTCCAAAGGGTCATGCTCCCTGCCTGTGGACGCCACCCCAGTGCCCACCTCTCTGCAGGGGCTGCTGCTGGGCTTGGTGCCGGGGTTCCCGGATTAGGAGCTGGAGTGGGTGTTCCCGGACTCGGAGCTGGAGTGGGTGTTCCCGGACTCGGAGCTGGAGTGGGGGTTCCCGGATTTGGGGCAGGTGCAGGTGAGGAGGTTTCTAGAGGTTTGGCAGAAACTGCCCCTAAGCGGAAAGGAAGGAGACCCCTCCTCCTCCCAGCACACCTAGGGCCCCCTGCTCCCCAGAGCTGCATAGTGAATCCTCCATTAGATTTTTCTGGGGAGGCAGAGACAGCTGGGGTAATGGGAGAAGGCCAGGCGAAGGATTCCAGGCTGCCAGGTTTTAGAGGGAGAGATGACAAAGTTCCAGACTTCCAAAAAGTCCACCTGCCACCCAGGGAAGGAGGGTGGCGGTCCTAGGGTCAAGGAGGTCCTAGGAGCAAGGGTTACGCGCTCCACAGGTCCTCATGCAATGCTCTGCGGCAAGGGGGCCGCTAGGAACTCCAGATCTTCACCATGGGGTTACTGAGCCCCACTCTGTGCCCAGCCTCAGGCAGGCCACACTGGGCCTGGAGGGGACAGGAGAGGACAGATGGAAGGAGGAAGCATGGTGTAGTCCTCCATTGCCCCAGATCAGATTGGCAGTGGGACGGTTAGATAGTGAGCCCTGTATCTGGCAGCGTGAACTCCTGGCTGAGGCCCGGTCTTCAGGGCTTCGAGGAAGCAATGTGGGCCAAGGAAGGTGGGTGGAGGAGGAGGAAGGGTCCCAGGCATAGGGCTCAGCTGCTGACCCCCTTTCCCTTTTCCCCAGTGCCTGGATCCCTGGCTGCAGCCAAAGCTGCCAAGTATGGTGAGTGCCACCCCCTTGATGGGGCAGGGCTGGGTTGGGCAGGACAGAGAGGGGCAGTCTCTAGGTCACAATAATGACAGTGACAGAACTGGTCCTTGCCACCTAAGTGCCTATGGTGCCACCAACCACTGAGACCACCGAAAGCACTTGTCACTTTTCCAAACCCCCAGGGGGCCCCTCTGGTGCTCCAGTTTCATGGGCCCTGGGCACAGGGAAGCACCAGGTCTGCCTTTGGTGTGAGAAGGCTGGCCAGCCTCTGCCTCCCTCCCAACCCTCTGACCAGAGCAGAGGGGTCTGTGTTCCTCTCCTGGCACCCAGGTCCCCCTCCCTGCCTTCCAGTCAGCCTGACTGCCTCGAGGACATGGCAGAGCTGTGGCCTGGCCAGCCAGACCCACAATACCTGTGGCTCTCACATTCCCGGCCTCCTGAGATCCAGGCAGGGGCCTCCACCAGGACTCCACCAACTGGCCCTGTCAGTCCACTTGGAAAACCCCAGCTTCCTCACCCCACCTGCAGTCCCCGGGAACCCACAGCCTCCTCTCCTGCTCCTTGCTGGATGCTCAGCCGGCCTGAGTCAACCCACATCACCAGGGAAACAGAGTGGTGTGTCTCAGCAGAGTGGCCAAGGCCTCTGACGGCTCCTGAGCCATTTCCTGACTGCGGAACCTCGGGCACATTGCTAAACCTCTGCTCTGCCTCGACTTTCTCATCAGCAGAATGAGGGCATAGCAGGCCCTACCTTCTCTGTCACGGCACATAGCAGACAGCATAGAACTCTAGGGCCCCAGAAGTGTGAGTGTCCCTGCAAATGCCCCCAGCCCTCCGTAGGGTTTGAGGGTTCCACGCTTACGGAGTCCACGCAGTGGGCGTCCTACTCTTAAACACCTGGAGGGCAAGTGGGGTCTCAGCATATCACCTAGAGAGGACTCTAGGTCTCAGAGAGACCACAGCCGTGTCAAGTGGGGAAGCCGAGATTCAAGCCAGATTTGAACCCAGGGCTGTCAGAAGCTGAGACCAACTGGTCCATGCTCAGCCACCGCCACTCCAGTAGGCTCCTAGCAGGGACAGGTCCAGGGAGAGAGGCACCTACCACCCTCTGCTGGAGACAGGAAGGCTGAGGCTGGAGGGGGCCCTGTTCCTGAGGGCAGAGCCAGGACTCAGACCCAGTGTTCAGGAATGGACGTCCTGCCCAGTGCTCCTGCTGGGTCATGTGGCCTCTGCCACCTATCTGCTTACATTGTGTCCATGGGTCAGGCCACTGATCCTCCTTCCTCTCTCCACAGGAGCAGGGGCCGCTGGGGCCCTTGGAGGTGTCGGAGGCCCTGGAGTGCCCGGGGGTCTCGCTGGAGCAGGTGTCCCAGGTGGCGTGGCTGGTGAGTTTCAACCTCAGGAAGGGCTGGCAGGGAGAGAGATAGAGACAGTGACAATCCCTCCCTGAACTCCCTCTGTGTCCCCAGGTGCTGGACCTGCAGCCTCTGCTGCTGCCGCCAAAGCCGCTGCCAAGGCAGCCCAGTTTGGTGAGCAAGCTGGGCCTGGGAGCCTCGGGAAGTCCTGGGGGCTCCTGCATCCATTCCTGGGTAGCACCCACCTCGCACAGACACTAGGTGGCACTCCTCTGGACACAGGGTTGACACAACACTCTCTTCACAGGCCTGGGGGGAGTCGGAGGGCTCGGAGCCGGAGGACTTGGGGTCGGAGGCCTTGGAGTCGGAGGCCTTGGGGCCGGAGTCGTCCCAGGTGCTGGCCTTGGAGGTGAGGGCTGTTCCAGAGTCAGCGAGCACATGGCGTGTGCATGTGAGACAGAGAGACAGACAGACAGACAGAGATAGAACCTTCCTTCCCTGCACTGGAAGCTGCTCGGCCTTCCTGAGCAGCCAGATGAGGGAGGCGAGGAGGACGGACCCCACAGAGCTCAGGACAGGGACAAGGCGCCAGGGTGTCCCTGGGTAGCCGGGACGCAGTCTGAAGCCAGGTTGCATTGTACTTCCCAGTGAGCTTTACAGAGGTGTCCCAGGGGGCGCACAGGGTCCTTCTAGAGGCACTTCACATATGGCATTTGAGCTCAGGCCGTCCTCCCTGCCCACCCCTGACCGCAATGCATAACCCCTGGGGCTGTGTGGACCCGGCCATCCCCACTGGGCCCCTGCAACTGGGAGCCAGGGCTGCCCTGGTAGCAGAGGTCCCAGAGCCCACTCTCCTCTCTCTTCCACCCTGCAGACCACCACAAGGGCAGCTCCTTGAAATACGGTCAGGGCCATTTTCCAGACAATGAGACCAAAGTCTGGAGAGAAATGACTTTCCCAATGCAGGCTGGACGCCATGTCCCTCTCTCTCGGGTGGTCATTGTGTCCCCCTGCCTAAACTGGCCTGCAAGACAGGACAGAGTGGGAGCTGAACAAGGCCTGCTGAAGGCTGGAGGGTAGAGGAGGGGTGGCTAGAGGGTGGAAAGCAGGGCCTAGGTGTGGAGGAGTTCCTATTCCTCATCCATCTGTCCCCTGCCCCATCTCTCCAGGTGTGTCCCCAGCTGCAGCTGCTAAAGCAGCCAAATACGGTGAGTTGTCCCCAGTGCCCTCCTCCACCAGCTCTCTGGTGGCCCACTCCCCTCCCTGTCACGCCTCACCCTGGCTCAGGCCTCCAGCCCTCCCAAGTATCTCCTGATCTTGTGCAGGATAACCCAGACCCCAGAAGCAGAGGGGATGTCAGGGTTCCTCCCCCGGTGCCTTGTCCTCACCCCCATCTGCCCTTTCCTCAGGTGCCGCTGGCCTTGGAGGTGTCCTAGGAGCCGCCAGGCCATTCCCAGGAGGTAGGGCTGGCTCTGCAGTATGACCCCCAGCTCTGCTAGCAGAGGGGGCTCCTGGAGCCCGCGTCTGCATGAGGACCCAAGGCAGGGGTGGGCAGGACACTCGAGGGCAGGAGATAGCCTGGGTGAAGTGGCAGGCTCAGGGTACAAGCAATGCCAGAAAGCTAGGGCCACCAGGCACCGCACCAGAGCGCTTGGTGGGGACAAGTTTAGTAGAGAAAGCTGTCCCAGCTGCAGGGGGCTGGGGGCAATGGGGAGAACAAGGTCCCAGACAGAGAGGCTTGGGTGACCAGGCCAGAGCAGGGCCTGCCTCCCACCCCACCGCCAACCCCAAATCTCCCCTGCAGGAGTGGCAGCAAGACCTGGCTTCGGATTGTCCCCTATTTTCCCAGGTACACCCAGGCCTTGCCCCCACCCCTGTCCCGTGCTCTGCCGGGTCCTTTCTCCTCCTCCTCTGCTTCAACTCCTCTCAGGAGGGCTGAGCTGGCATCCAGGGCTGGACCCCAAGACCTCAGGGCACACAAGATCAGACCCCAGGCTAGCGCGAGGCCTTCCCACCCCTGTTCTGTCTCCCTCCTCTCCAAGGACAGGGGACACTGGCTTTTCTACAGCACATTTCATGCCTCTCAGGTCTCTGGGGGACTGATAGCTCCCCCACCATGCTACACATGAGGCATATTCAGGTTCAGAGAGTGCTAGGGACTGCTCCAAAGTCACACAGCGGCTGCAGCCAGGCAGGGCTCCAACCCGAGCCCAGAGGCCAGCCCTCTCACCACATGTCCGGCACCAGCCTTACGGCCCAGAGGGCTCGGTGGGCTCCGGAAGTGGCCACGCTCACAGCCCTTCTCCTTGCCTCGTAGGTGCTGGTGCCGGGGGCCTGGGAGTCGGTGGTGAGTCTGCAATAAAAGGTGTCTCTTGTCTGGGGACCCAGAGCCCAAGCTCCTGTCCTGGGGTGGAGGGAGTCTGTTGAGGGAGTGGCCAGTGCGGCCATGGCCCTGGGCAGACCCTGCTCTGATCTGGTCATCCAAGCCTCTGGTCTTGAGGGAGCCCACAGGAATCACGAAAGTTGAATGTCCCACACTGGGATCGTAGGCATCAGGAGCAGGACAGGGACTTGGATGACCCTGGGGACAAGGGACTAACTAGAAACACTGGCAAGTCCCCACAGAGAGGGATGGTAGCTGTGTGAGAGAATCAAGCCAGAGGCAGGGGAGGGCAACTCAGGACTGTCACACGGGCCAGGCTGCATGTGTGGGGTCTGACTGGGGTGGGCCAGGGCACTGCTGAGTGGCCAGACCTCCAGGGCCAGGCCACTAGGAACTCTCTGGCCTGTCTGTGACAGAGGAGCACAGGTGACAGGAGGGGTCAGGCCATGGGCAGGCTGGGGCAGGAGGCCTTCAGAGCCTGCTGAGACAGAACAGGCACACATTGGGGCACTGGGAGAGCCACCAAAGCCTGGTCCCTTCCCCAACCCCACCTTCCTCAACAGGAAAACCCCCCAAGACCTATGGAGGGGCCTTGGGAGCCCTGGGATACCAAGGTGAGTAAGCACTTGGCCCCTCGAAGAGGCCAGGGTCCAGGTCCACTAGCCTCAGCCTGGGGAGAAGCAGGCCCAGATGGTCCCTCAGGCTCACCGGGGACCAGGCCTGACCATGCCTCCTCAAGTTCCTGAGGTGCAGGCCACCCCCACCCCACCTGCAGGGGGAACCCAGGAAGAAGAAGGGGGGACCAGGAAGGGCAGGGAAAGGCAGTGGATAGGACAAGTGGAGCCCTGTAGGCAGGAAAGTCCCAGGGGGTGGGCAGGAGGGTCTCCAGGGCCCAGGCTTGGCAGGGAAGACACAGGCCACCAACCTGAACTTGCCGAAGGATGCAGACAGGCCTGCGGGAAATGAGCGGGACGGTGGGCTCTGATCACCAGCCCACCACCCGTGCTTCAAGGAGACCCAGATAAGGCATAGCTCTGCCGGGCAGGACAGAGGGTTCCCTGTGCTGCACAGATGAAGAACTGGGGGGTGGGGGGTAGATGTCAGGGACAAGCGCAGATTGAGCCTTCCCAGCGTGCCAGCTCTCCACCAGGCCCCAGGGGATGTGCGGCCCTATCAAGAAGCTTCAGAGATAGATGCCCGATCCTGGCCCGGGCTCCAGCCCCGGCCCCAGCCCCAGCCCCAGCCCCAGCCCCAGCCCCAGCCCCAGCCCCAGCCCCAGCCCCAGCCCCAGCTCTAGCCTTTCTCCCAGTCTGCTCCCTCTGTGCTGGTCACCACCAGGTGGCGGTAATGAGCTACATGCTGCTCCAGTGTGGCCGGGACTGCACCAGACTCCTCCGCCAAGGGCAGTGGCCTCTTTCCCCAGAGACATTCCCAGAAACTATTCACCATTCCGACCCTCCCCAGGGATCCCGGCCTCCCCTCCCAGCTCAGCTGCAGATTGGGAGGCTGAGACCCGCCCCTCCCTCTCTCTGGGCTTCAGATCCTTTTCTGATGCCCCCTCCTTTACCGGTCCACCCCACTCCCTTAGAAGGGCCATCCCTCCAGACACCTGGACGCCTCCTCATCCCATCTGAGGAGCAGCGGACCTGGCCCCTCCCCTCTCTGAGCCTTGACTTCAACGGTGGCATTGGGTCCTGCTCCCACCCCACCTGTCGGTGGGAGTTTGTACAATGCTGTTCTCCCTGGGCCGTAGCCTGCCAGTCTCTGAGCCTCTGAAGTGGTCAGAGAAAGCAGGGACTGGAAAAACAACCCCAGGGGTGCAAACTGACCCTTATGTGCATGTCCCCTGCCCAGGTGGGGCCTGCCTGGGGAAATCCTGCGGCCGGAAGAGAAAGTGAGCTTCCCGTTCCCCCGATTCACGACCTCATCAACGTTGGTGCTACTGCTTGGTGGAGAATGTAAACCCTCTGTGACCCCAACCCAAATTCCACTCAACCCGCACCCGGGAGGGGACGGAGGCCGGCGGCCTCGAAATCCACAGGACAAGGAAACAAGAGAGTGGTGGCCATGGGCCCCCGACCAGGAGGCGCCCCTGCTTCAGAGGCCAGGGGTGCTGGGCCCGGCCCCCTGCCCATCCCCTTCCCACCCGGGAGCTCCCCCCACACAGTCTCCATCTCCAGGGGAAATTGGTGCTACGCCTTGGTGCTTCTGTCTTCCTGGGGGGAGGGAGGAGGGAAGGGAAGCCCTGGGGGACCCCCACCCCGGGCTCCTCTAAAGATGGTGCAGATGCTTCCTGGGCAGTCCCACCTCCCCCTGCCCACCAGGAGCCACCCCCGGCTGTGGCCCAGCTGGTACCCAAGCACCTGAAGCCTCAAAGCTGGATTCGGTCACCTGGTCCCTCCTGTCCGTGGGTCCTCAGCCCCCTCCCCGCCACCAATGGCTGTTCCCCACAACTGGGGCAACTTTGGAGTCAGAAGAGCCCTCCCCTCCACACTGGGAATAGCTCCCTTGCTCCTGTGGGATCCATCTGCCCACCTGTCTGCCCGTCCGTCCATCCATCTGTCCATTCTTGTTCCCAGTTGACCGCCTGGCGCCACTAGCTGGCTGGGCATACCCACGTCCACCTGTGCCCTGCCTCCCCCACCACACCCCCGACGCTGGCCCAGGGTGTGAGGCCGCGTGGGCTGGGGCCTTGCCACACGCAGTACTGTATCCCCGTCCCTCCCTCGAGCCACTGTACTCCAGAGCATGTCCCAGCCCGCCCCTCCATCTCTTCGTGTCTCGCTGTGATAGATCAATAAATATTTTATTTTTTGTCCTGGATATTTGGGGAATATGTTTGTGGATGTTCTCTTAGGGTTTTATTTTTGTGGTTAATTGAAAAACATTTTTTTTCTGATCTGGGGAGCTGTATCCCTGGTAGAAAATTCATTTTAATCACTTTGGTATAACTCTGGATGAAACACACATTTTTTAAATAAGAAAACAGAATTAACTGCTTCAGAAAAGACTAATAAATCAAATCCTTTTAAAGGAAAGTCTCGGGCTCTGTTGTGTTTTTCCAGCTGCCTTCAGCTCCTGCCCCGTGGGGAACAGAGGGCTCCTGTGTGGGGAACCTGTCCCTGGTGTGTTGGGGAGGCTGCTAACTCAAGTGCCTGCAGCAGCCTGGCTTCCGGCATCCATCCTTCTCCAAGCTCCATTCCCTTGCCCTCTGGAAACGAAACGCCTCTGTGAGGTGGCTCACCCACCTGGCCACCCCTTCCCCTGCACTCGTCCCAGATGCCCAGGTCCCTGAGGACAGGTCTTGGTGGGTGGCCCCTGTGGGTTGCAGGTGGAGGATGGAGGAAACCAAACCAACTCTTCTGTCTAGACCAAAACCTTGGACTTGAAGAACAGCCACATACCAAGGGAGGGAGGGATGGCCAACCTGAGCATACTCCTAAGTGACAGAGGCTCACCTACCTCCCTCTGCAGCTGTCCCCTCTAAAGAGGGCCCATGGAAGGCCAGTTTGCTTCATTCTGAAGTGTAAGAACTGACACCCTGAAGCCAGGCATGGCACTCTGCACCTGTAACCCAGCAACTCAGGAGGCTGAGGCAGGAGGATCACATGTCTGAGGCCAGCCTCAGCAACTTAGACCCTGTCTCAAAATTTTATTAAAAAAAAAAAAAACAGGGGGACTGGGAATGTAGCTTCATAGTAAAATGTCCCTGGGTTCAATTGCAAAAAAAAGAGAGAGAGAAAGAAAGAAGAAAGACAGACAGGCATGGTGCTCTGATATTCCATTATATACGTGGTGCTGGGGTTCAAACCGAATCCTCATGCATGCCAGGCAAGCACCATAACCACTAAGCCACCACTCCAGCCCCTCAATTAAAAAAAAAAAAAAAAGGGCTGGGGAGCCAGGCGTGGTGGTGCACAACTGATCCCAGCCACTCGAGAGGATCACAAGGCTGAGGCAGGAGGACCACAACTTTGAGATCAGACTCAGCAACTTAGGGAGGCCCTGAGTAATTTAGCAAGACCCTGCCTCAAAATAAAAAGTATGAAAGTACTGGGGATGTGGCTCAGTGGTTAAGTGCCCCTGGGTTCAATCGAAAGAAAGAAAGGAACAAAGGGCAGGTGTCCTGCAGGTGGCAGCAGGAGACCCGGCACCACCCTTAGGTGACCCATTCCCAGAGTCCATCCTACTTCCCTGGGAGCCCCAAATCCCTGGAGCCCTCTGAGTACCAGATTCTAGAATTCTCTCCCAAAACCACTGAGCCTACTTCTGAGGCTCACCTGGCCTCGTGCCACATCCATCCTGTGGGCAGACCCCTTGCCAATGTGCACCCTTCAAAGCAAGAAGAGCGGCCCAGGAGCTCTCTGTGAGAGGGTGGCTGGACTTGCTGAGTATCCACATGCAAGGACCTCACAGTGCCAGAAGGAATCAGGATGGGAAAGCAAGTGGCCTTGCTCAGGTCATTTACCAGGCAAAGAATAGGGTGGAGAGGAGGCAGAGGTCAGAACAGCTTAAGAGCCTGGAGGGAGGAGGCAGAGCTGAGGACAGGGAGGCTAGATCAAGAGGCTGGGTCAGGAGACCGGGATGGTTCTGGTTCTTGGAGACTACAGTAAGGATGCAATGATGGTGACCCAGCCTGCCCAGGAGCATGGCAAAGTCTACCCGGCCACCCACTCATTCATTGAACGATATCTTACGCTGCCTCCTCCTTAGCTCTCCGGCCCAGGAAAGTTGGCATGGCTCAGCCTTCAGCCCTGGGGACCCCCAGCTTGCTTTGTCACTGCTCATGACTTTAAGTGCCACCTACGGCACTGGCAACTCCCAAGCCGATGTCCCCAGCACGGGCTTCTGCCCTGAGCCTAGGACTTATGCATCCAAGGCCAATCTAACATCTCCATCCAGAAACCTCCTCCCCGCCAAAACCTCCCCTCCTTACTTCTCCATCCCAGTGAGCGCCTTTGGCCTGGAGCCACCTCTAATGTACTCCTCTCTCACCTTCCACAGCAGCTTCACCAGTAAATTCTGAAGCAGGGCTTTCACAGTGTATCCAGGGTCCACCACCCCTCCCCACCGCAGGCCACAGCCTCTCCTGCCTGGGTTACTGAAATATCTTCCTGATTCCTTCCCGATTCTCCCTCAGCCTTCTCTCCACCGGGCAGCCCAAACCATCCTTTCAACGCCTAAGTCAGAAATGCAAACTAATGGACAAGCTAAACGGAGTCTCAAGAAGGGAAGAAGGCGGGTTGGGGATTTAGCGCAGTGGCAGAGCGCTTGCCTAGCATGCACAAGGTCCTGAGTTCGGTCCTCAGCCCTGGGGAGAAGAAAAAGGGGGAAGAGGGAGGAAAGGGGGGAGGAGGGAAAAGGGGGGATTTAAAAAGAGAAAAGAATCAAGTAGGGCTGGAGCAGTGGCTCAGCAATATCATGCTAGCCTGGCACGTGTGAGGACCTGGGTTTGAACCCCAGCACCACGTACACAAAAGTGTCAAAGAAACAAAGGCCAGATGAAAAAATAAAGTTGATTCTCTCTTTCCTCTCTCTCCCTCTCACTCTCTCCCTCTCTCTATAAAAAAAAGTACATTTTGCATCTCTAAGATACTAAATAGTGGGCTGGAGCGGTGGCTCAGCAGTTACGGCGCTTGCCTGGCATGCGCAGGGACACAAATTCAAACCCCCGCCCTATGTACCCAATGAAGTCTCAGAGCAATGAAAGCCACATGAAAAACTAAATAAAATTGATTCTCTCTCTCTTCCTCTCACTGTCCCTTTCTCTTTTAAGAAAAATCCCATCACTATGCACAGCTTTAAGGCACCAATAAAAATCTGAGGGGGAAGAAAACATAAGTCAGCGCCTGCTCAAAATCCCTCAGTGGCTCCCACCCCACCCGGAGCACAGGCCAGAGGCTTTCAAGGTGCTTGAAAGCCTTGGTGGCAGTGACAGCCGTGCCCTCAAGTCCTGCAGCCCCCTGCCATGCCCAGCTGCCCCCCGACCTTCCTGCTTTTCCCTGAATGCAGCCCACCGCCCACCTGCGGCCTCTCCTCCCCAGACTGCTCTTCCCTTGGCTTTCGACATTCCTGGCGCCCTCACCGCTCCAGGACTTAAATGTCACCTTCTCAGAGGGACCTTTCCTGACCCCTTCCTAAAATTGCAAACCGCACCTGCCTCCCGGGGCCAGCTCTTGCCTGTCCCCGCGTTCCTCTTCTCCAGTGCACGTGCTGCTGTGTAGCAAAGGACGGTCCCTTTATGTATTGACTTCCTGCAGCAGACTGTGAACTCTCCAAGGATGGGGACTGATTCAAAAACAAACCCCACGAAATTCCCGCCTTCATGGGCTGGAGCGGTGGCTCGGGGGTTACGGCGCTTGCCCGGCATGCGTAAGTACACGGGTTCGAACCCCAGCACCACGCACACAACTGGGTGTCAGAGCGACGAAAGCCATGTGAAAAACTCAATAAAAATTGATTCTCTCTGTCTCTCTCTCACGTCCTTCTCTCTTTAAAAATAAATTCCCGCCTTCATCAGTTATAAGCTCTGGCAGGAGGGCGGGAGGGAGTGTTTCAAGAGGATAAGGATCCCAAAGATATCCAGGTCCCTCTCCTTAGAACCCTTGTGAACGCCACCATATTTGTTTCCTAGAGCTGTCGTGACAAAGCGCCAGACAGTGGGAGACTGAAATAACAAGAATGTGTCTTCTCACCAGCCTGGGGGCTGCAGATCTGAACTCCAGGCCTGGAAAGCTTCTTTTCCTCTGCTCTGCTCTGCTCCTTCCGGCCTCCACACAGCTGCCTCCTCCCTGCATCTTCACACAGCCTCTGTGTGTGACTGTGTCCTGATCTCTTCCCTGAAGGACACCAGCCACACTGGCAATGCTACTTTAACTTGATTACTACCTTAAAGACCCTAAATACAAGCACAATCACTTCCTGAGCTACTGGGGTAAGGACTTCCATGTATGAGCTCCTGGGAGACCACTGAGCCCCTAGCAGCTGCCTTATACAGGACAGGGGTCTTTGCAGCGAAGGATCAAGGAAGATGATCCCAAACATCACGGCAAGTGTCCCTGTAAGCAGTCGGAAGAGCCGTATGCCAACAAGTTGGAAAATCTAGATAAAATAAGTATTCCTACAAATACACCCCCTACCAAGGCGGAATCATGCATAAACATACAATCTGAACAAATCAATGAGTAAGAAGTTGAATCTCTAACAAAAATTCCAACAAAGAAAAGCCTAAGACCAGATGTCTCCGCTGGAGAATTCTGCCAAACATTTGAAGAATTAACACCAGTCCTCCTGAAAGTCTTCCAAAAAATTAAAGAGGAGGGAACATTTCCAATCTCATTGTGAGGCCAGCAGGACTCTAATACCAAAACCAGACAAAGAAACGAGAAAAGAACTGTCAAGCACATCCCTGATGAACACTGATGCAAAACCCTCAACTACATGCTGGCAAACTAGATCCAACAGGGTATTAAAAAGGTTCCACACAGCCAGGCACACACACACCAGTGGCTCAGGAGGCTGAGGCACGAGGATTGCAAGTTTGAGGCCAGCCTCGGTAATTAGAGAGGCCCCATCTCAAAATAAAAATAAATAAATAAAAAGGACTGGGGATGTGGCTCAGTGGTTAAGCACCCCTGGGTTTAATCTCCAGCATTAAAAAAAAAAAAAGATTATAGACAATGACCAAGTGGAATTTATCCCTGGAACACTAGGATGGTATATGAAAGTCAACCGGTGTAATATACAATATTAACTGAGTGAGAGACAGAAATCACATGGTTATTCCAATTGGACCAGAAGCAAGCTACCCCAGCCAATGAAAGCCCAAGACTAACCTCACGCTCCATGAGAAACTGAAGGCTTTTCCTCTAAGATCTAGAATAAGACAAGGATTTTTTTCACATTTACCATTTTTATTCAACATAATATTAAAAGTCCTAGGTGAGCCAGGCACAGTGGTGCACACCAGTGATCCCAGCAGCTTGGGAAACTGAGGCAGGAAGATTAGAAGTTTGAGGTCAGCCAAGGCAACTTAATGAAACCCTGTCCCAAATTTTAAAAATAATATATTAAAAAGAGGCTGGGGAGCCAGGTGTGGTGGTGCATGCCCATCATTCCAGGGACTCGGGAGGCTAAGACAGGAGGATCACAAGTTCAAAGCAAGCCTCAGCAACTTAGTGAGGCCCTGAGCAACTTCTCTCAAAATAAAATATAAAAAATAGGGCCGAAGATGCAGCTCAGTAGTTAAGCACCCCTGGGTTCCATCCCTGGTACCAAAAATAAATAAATAAAAGGGGCTAGGGTGTGATTCAATGGAAGAGCCTTTTCCTAGCATTCATGAGACCCTGGATTCAATCCACAACGAAGAAAGAAAGAAAAAATTCCAATTCAAAAGTGAGCAATAGACTTGAATAGATATTTCCCAAAGATGACACACAAGTGACCAGCCAGCCTCTGAAAAGATTCTCAATGTCACTGAGCGTACCCTGCACTCATTAGGATGGCTGCTACAGAAGGGAGGAGGAGGAGGATGGATACCCAGGCATGTTCGCGAGTCGGGGAAAAACTGAAACCCTGTGCGCTGGTGGCAGGAGTGGGAGATGGGGAATAGCGTGAATGACAGCCTGGCACTTCCCTAGAAAATAAGGAGGCTTACCCTGGGCTCCAGCAACACCACTAGCAGGGATACATCCAAAAGACGTGAACGCAGGGCCTCAAAGAGAGATTGGCACAACTATGTTCACGCAGCACTATTACAGCGGCCAAGAGGCAGGATCAACCCAAGGTTTCATGGAGGAATGAATGAATGCATAAGCAACTTGGAGCTCAACCTGGATAAACAACTCGTGTACACGAGGAATATTTTACAGCTTTGAAAAGGAAAGAAATCGCGTCACATGCTGCAACACAAAGGAAACTTAAGGACATTACGGTAAGTTGGAGAAGCCAATAACACACACATGCCCCGAAAAACCCAAATACTGCAATCCCACATATGTGAGGTTTCTAATGTAATCTAATTCACAGAGTCAGAAAGACAAATGGTGGTTACCAGGGTCTGGGAAGTGGGAGAGGGATTGGGGAGTGGTTAAGGGGCAGAGTTTCAGATTTGCAAGATGAAAAAATTCTGCAGATTCATTTCACAGAAGTGTGATAGAGTTAACACACCTGAAATATCTCCTTGAAAATGGTAAAGCGGGTAAATGTTATGCAATGTGTCTTCCTATTGGTTTGCTGATTCTTTTGTTTTGTTTGGTACAGGGATTGAACCCTGAGGCACTTAACAACCACTAAGCCACATCCCATGTTTTATTTTGTTTTTGAGACAAAGAGTCTCGCTAAGTTGCTGAGGCTGGCCTCCAACTTGCCATCCTCCTGCCTCGGCCTCAGCTTGAGATTATAACAGGCGTGAGGTGCCGTGCCCCACTTTTTTTTTTTTTTTTTTTACTCAATTAAAAAAGAAGCAAGTGGGGGTTGGGGATTTAGCTCAGTGGCAGAGCACTGGCCTAGCACACACAAAGCCCTGAGTTTGGTCCTCAGCCCTGAAAAAAAAAAAAAAGAAGCAAGGGACTGGAGCAGTGGCTCAGCTGTTACGGCGCTTGCCCGGCATGCGCAAGTACACGGGTTCAAACCCCAGCACCCACAAACACAACTAAGTGTCAGAGCAACGAAAGCCATGTGAAAAACTCAATAAAAATGGATTCTCTCTCTCTCTCTCTCTCTCTCTTTCACTGTCCTTCTCTCTTTAAAAAAAAAGAAGAGACAAGGAACCGATTCTCCCCTAGAGCCTCGGGAGGGAGCGTGGACCTGCTGATACCTTACTCTTGGCCCAGAAAAACTGATTTTGGACTTCAGGTCCTCCAGACTTGAAATAAAATATCTGTTGCTTTAAGCCACCCAGTTTTGGGTAATTTGCCACAGCAGACTCAAGAAACTAATACGGTAAATAAATGATTAGCTCTAGAGCCTCGTAAATCAGTGCTATGAGGACAAAAACCCAGGAAAGGAGGTCGTGACAAAGAACCTGACCTGAATTTCCGTGATGACCCCAGGCTTGGGAAGTTGGAACGGTTGAGAGGTCACGCCGCGGTTTTAACACAAGTTAAAACCAAGGAGAGAAAAAATGAGGATGAGGGATCCAGGGGCTAGGTCCCGTAACAGCCAAAGTAAGGACATTGGTTTGTTTGCTTATTTATTTATTTAGGTACTCAGGATTGAAGCCAGAAGTGCTTAACCATTGACTCACATTCCCAGCCCGTTTTTCTTTTCTTTTTTCTTTTGAGACAGGTTCTCGCTAAGTTGCTGAGGGCCTCACTCAGTTGCCGAGGCTGGCTTTGACCTTGAGATCCTCCTGCCTCAGCCTCCTGAGCTGCTGGGATTACAGGCATGCACCACTCCACCTAAAGACATTGGGTTTAGGGAGTCAGAAATTGTCACACTCAGACCTGCATGCTCAGAGGCTGTAAAGGAAACCGGGGAGTAGGGGCATGACTAAGGGACTTGTGACCCTAAACACCCAGCTGACCAGAGAGAAGTGTGGGATACTGCATAGTTGCTGAACAGAGTCAATAGCATATGCTAAGGGACCAGATACAGGGAACAGGGACAAGATGAGCAGCATCAGGGACAAGTGCAGGTTTGGCCTGCACCACTGAATAACAATGGTGTCCTTTCCTGAAACAAGAAATGCCTGGGGAGGAGCCCATCCGGGAACAAATTAAGAGCTCTGACCTGGAGGTACCAAGGGTAAGGTGCCCATTTAGCATCCAAGCTGAGAGGCCAGGTCAATATTTAAGCCCTGCAGTTCAAGAAGAGATCAGGAGCCAGACGCGGTGGTGCACACCTGTAATCCCAGCTACCTGGGAGGCTGAGGCAGGAGGATCACAAGTTGGAGACCAGCCTGGGCAACTTGGCAAGACCCTGTCTCAAAATAAAAAAATAAAAAAGGTCTGGGGGTGTAGCTCAGTGGTAGAGCACCACTGGGTTCAATCCTCAGTACCAATTAGTAGATAGAAGGATAGATCAAGAGACTCACTGAGCCTCCCATCTGGACCAGGCCACCCAGCATAAGGAAGGAGGGGGCATGATGTCAGTTGCCTTGGCTAAGACAGCTTAGTCTTTGTCCCATGCTCTCAGCAACAATCTTGGGCTCATCTTGTGGCTCTGGCAGTGTCCCCAAGCAGCCTCCTGTTTGTACCAGCTTTTGTTCAGACAGGCACCAATTTGGCAAGTTTAGACCCATCCTAATTGCTGACCTGGAATACATGAACTCTTTCCATGGGACTCTTAACCCCTCATCTAGAAAACTTTGATCATGAACCCATAAGTAAAATATCTTTGAGCAAACGCCAAACATATATTTGCCAATTGGATAGATTGGAATAGCTATTCCTGGACCCTTTGCCCCCCAATTCCACACAAATTGGCTGTCTCCCTATCAGGTAGCCCTCTCCTCCAGGTACCCTCGCCAAGGCCCTTCATCCTGGGCTGGTACCCACAGCCACACACGGTAGCTGTGCCAGCCCTCCTTGGTCTCCCTTCCCAGTCCACTGTAAACATCCCTTTTATTAATCAAGTTCCCGCAGGGCTCCAGGTATGCCTGTAGTTCCAACTGCTACTGGAGAGACTGAGGCAGGAGGATCACTTGAGGCCAGGAGTTCAGGGACAGCCTGAGGAACACAGTGAGATCTTGTCTCTGAGCTCAATGAATGCTGGACACGGTGGTGCACCCCTGTAATCCCAGAGGCTGGGAAGGCTGAACCAGGTGGATCGCAAGTTCAAGGCCAGCCTCAGCGACTTAGGAGGCCCTAAGCAACTTAGTGAGACCCTGTCTCAAAAAATAAGAGGAGGGCTGGAGCAGTGGCTCAGCAGTTACTGCGCTTGCATGGCATTCATGAGGTCACAGGTTCGAACCCCAACACCATGTACACAAGTGTAGGAGCAATGAAAGTCAAACGAAAAACTAAATAATATTGATTCTCTCTCTCTCTCTCACTGTCCCTCTCTCTCTCTCTTAAAAATAAATAAATAAAAATTAAAAATAAAAAGGGGCTGGAAACATGGTCCAGTAGTTAAGTACCCCTGGGTTCAATCTCCAGTGACAAGAGAAATAAACAAACAAAAACCACACAATCCACTGCTGTGTAGCCTCTGAGGTCCTTCCTGTCTCCTTGTGACACTTCATTATGAGTGCCCAGGGACCATCTGACCAAAAGATACAGTAAGGGCACCAGCATCCGCCTGAATGCTAAGTACCAGAAAAGCCTATTTTTATTAAAAATAAAAATCTAATATTTTCGTCCCTCTCCATATAATTGTTTTGCACGGAGAGGTGTCTCCTACTTTGCTGGCCACTGGCCCAAGACCCTGCCTGGAGCTGTCTGCACAAACATAACTGAAGCTCTGTCTCCTGCTCAGGCTCCTGGGTGAACGCGGACGTGCGGTTCAGCTCGAATCGGCCTGCAGCGAGCTGAAGAGAAAGGGTGAGTCTTGGGGAGAAAGCCCCACCCTGCCCCCGTGCGAGACCAGCATTCTAGAACTGTCCACTCTAGGCAGGGTGCTACAGCCCAATCCCTTTGGTCACTTGACTCAGCCAAACCTTATTCAACTGTGCCCCCTCCTGGACTCTGGGCAGCACCTCTCCAGGTCCCCCCAGCCCTGCGAAGGAGCGACAAAGAGGTCGCCGGAGTTTCCTGCGTTCTTTTCCCAGGTCCAGCGCCTTTGCGCCCGGTGAGGCCTGGGACGGTGTGCGTCCTGTCTCCGCCTTCCCCCGCCCCGGCTGTCCTCACTGCGGGCCTCGGGGTGCAGGTCGCCTCCCCGAGGTGCCCACCGGCGTCCCCAGGGTCCACAAGGCCTCCATCAGCTCGGGTCGGGGCTCCTGGGCTGCAGGTGGCTTGGGTCAGAAGGGCTCCCAGTGGGGAAACGGAGGCGTCTGTGCGCCGCGGCCGCCGCGTCCGAGCGAGCCCGGCAGGGAGCTGTCAGCCGCCCCCGGAAAGATGAATGAAAGGAGCGGGGCGGGGCGGGACCCGCGGGCCGGCGCAGGGGCGGGGCCTCGCGGGGGCGGGGCCGCGGGCGGGGCCGCGCAGGGCAATTCCCGCCGCCCCGCGCGCCCCGCCCTGCCGCAGCTCGCAGGCCCCGCCTCGGCCCGCCCCTCCGCGCGCACCCCAGGCCGCCGCGGCGCCGAGCCGGGTCCCCAGCCGGTGTCCGAGAGGCGGCGGCGGCGCCGCGAGCCCCGAGCGCCCGGCCCGCGCTCCCCGCCTCCGCCTCCCCGGGCCGGGCGGGCGAGCTCGCGGGCCCGGCCGCCGCGTCCCGGCCCCGCCCCCCGCCGAGTGCATGAGGTTGACGCTACTTTGTTGCACCTGGAGGGAAGAACGTATGGGAGAGGAAGGTGCGCGGGGCGCGGGCGCGGGCGCGGGCGCGGGGCGGGGCGGGGGCCGTGGGGCCCGGGCTGCCGCCAGGCCGCGCCCCTGCCTCCCGGGGGATGAGCTTCCTTCCGAAGCCGCGGGCCCCTCCCTGCCGCCCTCCCACCCGGCCGGCCGGCTCGGCTGCGGGGTGGGCTGCCCTCCCGCCGGCTCCGGGCCCCTTCTCCCGGCGGCCGGCCACCGCGGGGGAGTCCCCGCCACTGCGCACCCGGTGCCGGCCTCCATCCGCGTGCGCTGTCCACCCTGGGGCCACCGCTTATCGAGCCTCTAACCCGGCCTAGGAATAAAGAGCGGCTGGAGAAGCCGCAGCCTCGGGTCCCAGTTGCCACTCTGCGCCGGCCGGGTTCTGTGACCTTGAGCCAGGCGCTAACACCCCGGGTCGCAGTTTCCCTGTCTGTACAGTTGGGGACCAGGTGACTGGTCCCCAGTACTTGTGGTTGCGAGCTGGACCGGCAGAGTGAAATTTGCATCCTGGAAACCCAGGGGCTGTAGACTGCGGGACCCCTCCCCCTCCCCCTGCACCAAACCCAGTGCCTAGCATCAGTTTTGGCTGGCCGGGTGATTGCCTCCTACCTCCTCTTCTGCCCCATCCCCCTCACTGAGCCCAAGGCTTAGGGCCCCATGACAGTCAGGGTTCAAAGGCCCCCAAGATGCCCCCAGTCTTAAAAGGTCTAGGGTCTCCTTTCCTGGGTGTCCTTTGCTGACTCGGCACATAGGATCATCTGGTCCCAAGCTAGGACCTAAACAGCCATTCCTGCTCTCCCCTGGGGCTTCTGCCAGCTCTCCACCAGCCCTCCCCCAGGCCTATGATCCCCTAGTTGGGGCACAGGGTCACCTCGCCATTGCCCCTCCCTGAGGTCCCTAGGTATTCACAAAGAGCAGGCCTTGGCTTTGGAGCCTGGCCATATAACAGGGCAAGCCTTGCCCTCTCAGGAGCTCCATCTCCCCATCTGTATGATGGGGAGAGGCAAACCTGGAGCAGCCTGTAGGGTCCACCAGCCCCAAGGGCCCTGGGCCCTGGGGATGACTAAGCATGCCTAGTGACTGGCCTCAGGAGGTGCCAGAGTGCCCAGTTGTCACCTTCCACCTCATTTCTAAACCTTGATGCCTTCTCCCAGTTTACCTTGCCAGCCCCTTAGTTAAAGAATGCTTTTGCTAGAAGGTGGCCATCTGATCTTCCTCCTCAGTTTACAGATAGGGATACCGAGGTCCAGGGAGGCTTGGTAACCTAGCCAGTGTCTCAGTGAGACTCCGAGATGAGCATCCTTTCTCTTCCGCCTCATAGTGACTGCTTGGTCCAGGTGCTATGCACTAGGATTCGCGTGGGTTCACACGAGGTCAGCAGGACAGGCTGGGCTCACACCAGTCTGCACCTAAGAGTGGTTCTGACTCCCTCTCCCCGTTGCAGGAAGCGAGTTGCCCGTGTGTGCGAGCTGCGGCCAGAGGATCTATGACGGCCAGTACCTCCAGGCCCTGAGTGCTGACTGGCACGCGGACTGCTTCAGGTAGGGTGGGGCTGGCTGGGGCCTGGGTGCCTAGGGCCTCTGTTGTCTGAGGCAAAGCCCGCAGACACCTGGGTATTCCTGTGTTGTCCTTTGCTGGGACTTCCAGTGAGTCCTTCAGTTTCCTCTTCTGTAAAATATGAGACATTCTTTAGGTCCCTAAAGAACTTCCTGTTTTGTCATCTCAGACCTCGAGGGGATTGGAATGACCGGCCACTAGGGTTGACCCTCACTCTCCACAGGGGATTGGTTCCAGGATGCCCCCAGATGCAAGTCCTTTTTATAAAATGGCACAGTGTTTACACACAACCTGTGCACATATGTGCATCAGTGTGTGTGTGTGTGTGTGTGTGTGTGTGTGTGTAGTTTTTTTGTTTAAGGTAGGATCTTGCTCTGCTGCCCAGGCTGGCCTCTAGTTCGTGGGCCCAAATGAGGTTATTGCCTTAGCCGCCCAAATAACTGGGACTTCAGGCATGCACCACCATGCCTGACTTCAGCAGCATCCTTTTTTTTTAAGAGAGAGAGAAAGAGAGAATCAGTTTTATTTATTTTTTTTAGCCGGCCTTGTTTCTCCGACACCTAGCTGTGTATGTGCTGGGTTTGAACCCAGGTCCTCGCTCACACCAGGCAAGTGCTCCAGCTGCTGAGCCACCGCTCCAGCCCTCAGCAGCATACTTTAAATCATCTAGAAGACTTGTAACACCTCACAGAGCGTAAAGGCTACGTAATTAGTTGTTACGCCATGTTGTTTAGGGAATAATGGCAGCTTAGTTGCAGATGCGATTTCTTTTCCTGAATGTTTGCAATCCGAAGCTGTTTGAATGCATAACGTGAGACCAGTGGATATGGAGGACTGACTGTATCATCAAGGCCTGCTGGCTCCTGGGTGGGGGGAGGGCAGTGCGTCCTGCCACTGCTCCAGGGGAGGGGAGCTGAGCCCTTGTCACCGCGCCTCAGCTGGTTGTAAAGATGCATAGCCCAGCGAGATCAGCCCTGTCCTCTAGACAGATGGACGGTGGGGGCAGGGCTGTCACAGAGGACAAAGTAGACCACATGGCAACCCAAAGGTGGCCTAGTGACCCAGGAGGACCACCCTGAAAAGCCAGGTGCAGGGGATGGCTGAGAGTCAGCTGTGGAGCCAGAGCAGGGGTCTCCAAGGATGTGAGTTCTGGGTGGAGAGGGACCCCAGGCAGAGGGTCTGGCACCAGCTGTGAACTGCAGCATTCAGGGGGAGCACTGCCAACGGAGAAAGATACAGCTGGGTTGGAGCATCAGCACCAGGGTTTTAGGTTTCTGACAAGGTTTGTTGTAGATTTTTTGTTTCTTTTGTTTTTGAAGCGTAAGTCTAAGGCACAATGTGCACGCCTGTAATCGCAGCAGCTCGGGAGGCTGAGACAGGAGGATCGCAAGTTCAAAGCCAGTCTCAGGAATTTAGTGAGACCCTAAGCAACTTAGCGAGGCCCTGTCTCAAAATAAAAAATTAAAAGGGATTGGGGATGTGGCTCAGTGGTCAAGCACCCCTGGATTCCAATTCTTAGTACCAAATAAAAAAATGAGCAAGGCTAGACTAGACTAGGTGTGGGTGGCCTGTAATCCCAACTACTCAGGAGGCTGAGGCAGGAGGATCCCAAGTTTGAGGCCAGCTTAGGCAACTTAGTGAGACCACATTGCAAAAGAATAAAGGACCATAGATGTAGTTCGGTAGCAGAATACTTTTCTAGCATGCATGAGGCCCCAGGTTCAATCCCCAGTACCACAAAAAAAAAAAAAAAAAAGTCATAACAGTTTTTAGCAAGAGCCAACCAGTGTTTTCAGATATTTTGTTCATTAGATACTGTGTTGCTTCCAATCTGAAGTCACACAGCCAGTGAATGAGGCTGAAAGAGAGGCAGGCAGCCTGCCCTGGGTTCCCTGTGGGGTGCTCAGCAGGAGCCAGCCCATCTGCACAGGGAGGCTGGGCAGGAATTGCACATTTGGTAGAAACACTATGAGTCAAGGGATCCAATGGGGAGGCAGAGTTGGGAGTGACTTGGGAAGGGCACTGAGTACCAGAACAGGCAGCTTATAAGGCACCGGGGGGGCCAGTGGACATGCTACTGAAGAATACCATTCCACTGGACAATGGCAGTCACTTGGCAGTGAAGTGTCCCAAAAGTTCAGGGGTCTGTGCTCATAGACCAGACCTAGGATAAGGATAGAGGGAAGAGGGGGCTGGAGTGATAGCTCAGTGGTTGGAGCACTTGCCTGGCAAGTACAAGGACACGGGTTCAAACCCCAGCACCACACACACAGCTAAGTGTCAGAGAAACAAAAGCCAGATGAAAAACTAAATAAAATTGATTCTCTCTTTAAAAAGTGTATGGGGGTAGAGCATTCAGATAACGAAGGGACAATATTTGGCAAATACAAGTTGAGTGTCCCTATCCCACTAGACTCCAAAATCGGAAACGTGACCACCAACATGATGTCAAAAGTGGAAATTTCCACGCCTGACCTCAGGTGACAAGCAGATTCAGCACGGGCCCACGAAACTCCGCACAACGCTGCCTTCAGCTCTGTGTATAGATGTACGTGAAACGAGGCGGTTTCGTGTTTAGACTTGGGTCCCATCCCCAAGAAGTCTTGTTAGGTATATGAAAATATTCCAAGAGCCCCCCCAGAAATTCAAAATGGAAAGCACCTCTGGTCCCCAGCAGTTCAGAGAGACTCCACCTGACTTGTCACATTAGCCACACTTTTGTGTTCATTCAGTCCTCGCCATTAACCATACGAGCTGTCAGAGTTGCCCAGGTTGAGTGTATGGTTGTACACACCTATAATCCCAGTGGCTCTGGAGGCTGAGGCAGGAGGATCACAAGTTCAAAGCAGCCTCAACACTTTGGCGAGGCCCTAAGCAACTTAGTGAGACCCTGTCTCAAAATAAAAATAAAAAAGGCTGGGGGTGTAGCTCAGTGGTTAAGCACCCCTCAGTTTAATCCCTGGTACCCAAAACAAATCAGTCGAGTACCTTGCCGTGGGTGTTAACTGCTGGGGCTGGGCTCAAATCCCTGTCTCCCTCGCTTCACATTGCTGTAGAGTTGAAGCAAGGAAGGGACTTGGGGTGAGGGGTAGGGGCTGATGAGTGGCAGGTCTGGTTTTTCTAACCTGAGATCTGGGAAGTGGGTGGTCCATGATGCTCATGGAGTTGGGGGCCCCGGTTAGTAGTTCCTGACTGTGTTGAGTTGGAGTTGGAAGGCCGGGAAGAGTGGCCATCTCCGAACAGGTGCCCAGGTGGTGGATGGATTTGCAATGGGGCTAAGAATTATCGAGGGAAAGCATTTGGGGGTCCCTGTGCCTGACAGAGGAGGGAAGATGGAGCCTTGGAAGATGAGGGAGGCCGGGGGTGCAGCCCCAGAAACCACAGGAGGGAAGAGGGGGGCATAGGTTGCACGGTACCCCCCGTTACCAGGAGAGGGGTGAGGCCCAGCTGGGAACCCGAGGAACAAGGCACATGCAGTCTGTCCCTGGTGTGGAGGGAGGGCCCACAGCAAGAGCTTCCACGTCCTGGCTTACACACGTGTTCCTGGCCCAGGGGTGTGTGTGCGTCCCAACAACCCCCAAAAGAAGGGGTGAGCCTCACAGTGTCCTCACCCCATGACGAGAAAGCAGCTCAGAGGAGTCACTGCTTGCCT
>PVKS010004881.1:71203-89761 GCA_004027875.1 Aplodontia rufa | reverse complement strand
TTGAACCCCAGCACTACATACACAAATAAGTGTCAGAAAAACAAAAACCTGATGAAAACTAAATAAAATTGATTCTCTGTCTCTCTGTCTCTCCCTCTCTCTATATATAATGTATATATTATATTTTTTGTAAGAGAGAGGGACAATGAAAGAGAAAGAGAGAGAGAGAGAACCAATTTTATTTAGTTTTCCATGTGGCCTTCATTGCTCCAACACTTTGTTGTGTATGTGGTCCTGGAAAACGAACCTTCATCCTTGAGCATACCAAGCAAGTGCTTGAACTGCTAAGCCACCGCTACAGCCTTGGAGTTTTTATTTCTTTTCTTTTCTTTTCTGGTGTCTTTCTTTTTTCCTGGTACTAGGGATTGAACCCCCAGGGATGCTCTATCACTAAGCTATATCCCTGGCCCTTTTTAAATTTGAGACAGGGTCTTGCTAAGATGCCCAGGCTGGCCTTGAACTTGTGATCTTCCTGCCTTTGCCTCCTGAGGTGCTGGAATTACAAGTGTCCCACTGCACCTGGATACTTTCTAAAGCACATTTCTGACTCCATTTAGAACAGGGAAAATAGCCTGTATAATCTGTCCCCACAGGTCCTCAGGTTACTGCTGTATCAGCACATTGCCAGTGATCAGATAACTGCCATCATTTATCAAGACCTACTTTTTTTTTTCTTTGTCTTTTGGTGGTGCCAAATATTGAACCCAGGGCCTTGTGCATGCTAAGTAAGCACTCTATTACTGATCTACACTCCTATCCTCCCAACACTTATCAAGAAAATTATACTTGTTTTATTTTTTCTTAAAAGGCTAGCAGGAATATAATAAATTTTAGAAAGTTTTCCATCAAATATGGTTAGAATAAGAAACTCAGGTGTTTGGGAAACTTACTATCTTGGTTCACTTGGCAAAATCCTTCTCCATCCATTCCAGTGCTATAGAAAGTGCCTGGCCTACCACCATTTGCCTTAACTGTAGTGAAAATTCACGTTTCTCTTTATGATACCTTTATTCTTTTCTTTTCTTTTCTTTCTTTCTTTCTTTCTTTTATTTTTTTTTAGATAAAGAGAGAGAGAAAGAGAGAAATAATCAATTTATTTGTTTTTTTCATCTGGCTTTTGTTTCTCTGACACTTAGTTGTGTATGTGATTCTAGGGTTTGAACCTGGGTCCTCATGAATGCCAGGCAAGTGCTCCAACCACTGAACCACTGTTTCAGCCCAACATTTCCCACATCTAGTTTCTCATCACACCCCATGGTCCCATACCACAGCTCATGGCACTAACTCTGGTCAAAACCCTCTGGATACTTCATGAATTCCTGTTTCCCCTTAGGACTTTGAACATGCCTCTCCCTGGCAGCACTTTACCTCCCATTGTGTTTGGCCTGTATCTCACCTTTAATTCACAAGAGCATCAAAACATTATTGACCTTGGAGAGGCCAAGCATCAGCTGCAGTGAACAATCCTGATTTGCACAGAGCTTACATTCTACTGAGGGTAAGAGTGAGTGAGCAAGCAAGCACATACATCAATAAGGTCATGACCATGCAGGGCTGGTGTGGAAATAGGAAGACAGTGGAGAGTGAAAAGCAGCTGCTTTAGAAAGATTCTAATCAGGCAAGGTGGTGCACACCTGTAATCCAGCAACTCAGGAGGTTGAAGCAGGAGGATTGAAAGTTTGAGGCCAGCCTCAGCAACTTAGTAAGACATGTCTCAAAATAAAAAATTAAAAGGACTGGAGATGAGTGGTTTTTTTTTTTTGTTTGTTTGTTTTAAAGAGAGAGGGACAGTGAGAGAGACAGAGAAAGAGTGAAACAACTTTATTTAGTTTTTCACATGGCCTTTGTTGTTCCAACACTTAGTTGTGTAAGTGGTGCTGGGGTTTGAACCCGGGTCCTCGTGCTTGCCAGGCAAGCGCTGAAACCACTGAGCGACAGCTCCAGGCCTGGAGATGAATTTGAACTTGGCTGTGGACCTTGGGCAGATCATAGGCAGGTAGCTAAACCTTTTTGACCCTTGGTTTTCTCATTCACAAAATGGAGCACTAACTATAGAGCACCCCTCTCCTAGGTGGTAATGAGGGATAGTAAGCCCATATGTATGAAGTGCTTTGCCCATGCATAGAATGATGACTCAATACTGGGAGAAAAAAATTAACAACCAGAATTTTGGTGGGGTTGTTTTTCTTGGAAGGCAGATTCTGCCATCCAGATAAGTGACCTGAAAACCAGATTTCTTTTCTTTTCTTTCCTTTCTTTCCCTTTGCAATGTCAGGGATTGAACCAAAGCCCTTGTGTGTGCTAAGCTAGCAATCTGCTACTAAGCTATATTCCCCAATCCTGAGTGCCAAGCTTCTGCAATGCCATTCTGTTCCCCATGTATACCACCTACAGCATGGTATTTTTTTTTTTTTTTAAAGAGAGAAACAACTTTATTTAGTTTTTCACATGGCCTTAGTTGCTCCAGGACTTAGTTGTGTACGTGGTGCTGGGGTTTGAACCCGGGTCCTCGTGCTTGCCAGACAAGCGCCGAAACCTCTGAGCCACCGCTCCAGCTCCCTTTTTTTTTTTCCTTAAAATTTTTTTTAGTTGTAGATGTACATAGTACCCTTATTCATTTATTTTTATGCCGTGCTGAGGATGGAACCCAGGGCCTCACATGTGCTAGGCAAGCACTCTACCACTGAGCTACAAACCCAGCCCGCAGCATGGTTTCTTTCTTTTTCTTTTTTTTTTTTTTTGGCGTCCCTGGGTGGGCTTGATCCACCGCCTGGTATTCTTTATGACAGGAAGTGAGTGAATTTACATGGCTTTTGGAGCAGGAGATGAGGTGTATTGTGATAGGAGGGGAGGGGGTTTTGGGGAAATTCATTCATCATTCCTTCATTCAACTTTTAACTGAGCACCTACTTGATGGCAGGTATGAGCCAGCTACTAGTCTGTAAGAACAGACTCAATATCAGGACTATGTGAAGGTGAGTATCTTGGGATCAGAGTAGACTTCTTGTGGTATCTGACCTAAGTAGTTCACCAGGCAGAGGTGGGGAGAAGGATGACTCAGGTAGGAGGAGTCTGAGTTTGAAGGCCAGTGTTGAGAAAAATTCATGGCATATTTAAGGAACAGAGTTTTCCATTTGTGGCCAGAGCCTGGGATGTGGAAAGGTGAGAGATATGGGATATTGTGCCGCACGCGCACATGAGAGAGAGAGAGAGACTAGGGATTGAACCTAGGGCTTCACACAGAGTAGGCAAGCACTCTACCACTGAGCTACATCCCTAGTTCTTTATTTTTAATTTATCTTTTCTTGGGTACCAGGGATTGATCCCAGTGGTGCTTAATCACTGAGCCACATCTCCAGCCCTTTTAAAATATATTTTGAGTCAGTGTCTCACTAAATTGCTGTGGCTGGCTTTGAACTTCTGATGCTCCTGTTTCTGCCTCCTGAGTTGCTGGGATTATAGGCACTCACCACTGCACCTGGTTTTTAGAAAGAATATGTAGCCGGGGCGCAGTGGCTCATGCCTATAAACCCAGAGACTAGGGAAGCTGAGGCAGGAGGATTGAAAGTTCAAGACCAGCTTCAGTAACTTAGCAAGGCCCTGTCTCAAAATAAAATATAAAAAGGGGGGGATGTGGCTCAGTGATTAAGCATCCCTAAGTTCAATCCCTGGTACATACATAAACACATAAATGGAATATGTAAACTGGGTACCTGTAATCCCAGTCTCAGCAATTTAGTGAGGCTCTAAGCAACTTAGTGAGAACCTATTTCAAAATTTAAAAAATAAATATAAAAAAAGGCTGGAAATGTGACTTAGTGGTAAAGTGCCCTTGAATTCAATTCCCAGTACACAAAAAAATGGAATATATATTAAACTTGGAAATCTTAGAATGTTCAAAAAAGCTAAAGGAGGGGGCTGGAGCGGTGGCTCAGTGGTCATAGCATGTGCAAGTACCTGGGTTCAAACCCTAGTACCCATGTACACAACTGTCAGAGCAATGAAGGCCATGTGAAGAACTCAATAAAAATTGTTTCTGTCTCTCTTGCTGTTCTTCTCTCTTAAAAAAAAAAAAAGCTAAAGAAGGAGGAAAAAAGCTCACCCACAGACTTTGAATTAATATACCATTTTGAGAATGTATATCTGGCAAGGACTATTAAAATAAAAAATTCCACGGTTTGTCATGTAGCTCAGTAGTAGAGCACTTGTCTAACACACACAAGCTCCTGGGTTCAATCCCCAGCACCACACACACACACACACACACACACAAATAACAATTGAAAATTCCTACATCAGGGCTGGAGTGGTGGCTCAGCGGTATTGTGGTTGCCTGGCATGCCTGAGGACCAAGTTTGGAATCCCAGCATCACAAACACAACTAAGTGTAGGAGCAACAAAAACCAGAAGAAAAACTAAATAAAATTGATTCTTTCTCTCTCGAAAATTCCTGTATCATTTAACCTATAGTTTTTTTTTTTTTTTTAAACGAGAGGGACAGTGAGATAGAGAAAGACATAATCACTTTTATTTTATTTTTTTTCATGTGGCTTTCGTTGCTGGGACACTAAGTTGTGTATGTTGTGCTGGGGTTTGAACTCACATACTTGCGCATACCAGGCAAAGGCCTTAACCACTCAACCACTGCTCCAGCCCCCATTTAACCTATAGGTTCTACTTGTAGTAGAAACTTAGTGAGACCCTCAATAACTTAGCATGACCCTGTCTCAAAATAAAAAAAAATAAAAAGGACTGGGGATGTTGTTCAGTGGTAAAGTGCCCTGGGGTTTAATTCTCAGTCCAGAAAAAAAAAAAAATTATAAGCACAACTGTTATCCCAGCCACTCAGGAGGCTGAGGCAGGATGATTCCTTGAACCCAGAAGTTCTTGGTCTGTCTGGGCAACATGGTGAGAAACCTCTATTTAAATAAGTAAACAAACACCATTTGTAGTGACTGTTTTTAACATTTTGTCATTTGGCCCATTTAACCAATTTCCTATTGTCAGAGAGTTACTTTGTGTATGAGTTTTTTCATTATTATATCTAACACTTGAAATAATATTATCATGTATTAATTTCCAAATGCAAATGAAACAGTGACTATTAAGTGCCTATTGAGTCTCAGGTTTGCCCTTAGCCACTGGAGTCCAAGCTTACCTTCTGGTTATATAATCAAGCACAGGATCTGCAAATGTGATTACTTTCCCCAGAATAAAATGAAGATTACTTGTACAAGGAAGTATAATAATTTGAAAAGTTTTTTTTTCTGATACTGCTAAATTCGCATCCAGAATCTTTGAGGCAATCTATATGCTTCCAACAGTATATGAAAGTGATTACACAATAGAACCCTGCCTGCTTGGCAGTTAACATTTGAAACAAATTTTTATTTTGGTAAGAAAACAGCCTCTTGTAGATTTAATTTGTATTTCTTTGTTTAGAAGATGGGTTGCCTTTTTTTTCCATTTCTTTCACACAATGAATCTTCAGCTGAACTCTATTTGTGAAATATTCCTTTTTCTTCTTCACAGATGTTTGATATTTCCTTTTTCATCTATTGTGTTCTCCCTATTTCTAGGACGTTTCTAGGCATTCTGTTTTATTTCTTGGTCAGTGCTGCACAGTAGCTTTACATCTCCCTCTCTGTCCCCCCTACTGGGGATTGAACCCAGGACCTCCAACATGCAAGGCAAGCGCTGTATCACTGAGCTATATTCTCAGTCTTTACAATTTGGTTTTATATCTGTTAGGGCAGGTCTACCCTCATTTCTTTTTCTTTGTTCCCAAGAGGTTTGGGGATGAAAGCTATATTTGGCTATTTATTCTTCCAGGTGAACTTAGAATTTGATTAAGTCTAAGAAATGTCCTGTTAGGATTACGTTGAACCCACACCTTTCTTGATTAGGAAAGAATAGTCGCATAATTAGCTTCTGTGAAGGGTTATAGAATTGGGTTTCAATTTTGTCTGGAATTAGGTCACAATTTCCCTATAAAGGAGATCCTGGCTCTTTTCAGACTTCTCTGACCTTAACAGTGGTGTGCTCCTTTGTTTGGGGTTCAAAGTAGAGAGCGGTCCATTAAGTAAGTCCCTAGAGAAGTGGTCATAGCTCACGGCTAGCCCCAGCCACTTGGAAGTCAATTTGAATGCCTTGGGTCCGAGAGGGCCAGCCTGGGCGCGCCGTTTAAACCCAGGGGCCGGAGAGGGGCTGCGGTCACCGGAAGGGGCTGGCTGAAGCAAGCATGCTCAGGACCTCCGCGCCCTCTGAGCAGGTAGGGCCGGCTCGCCGTGGTGCGGGCTCGGGGTCCCCAGAAGCTCTGGGGTCAGCTGTTGCAGGGCTCCCATTCTTCCTAGGACCATAATGACCCTGGCCTCTCCTGGAACCCAGACCAAGAAGCCTGCAGTCCTTGGGAGCTGAGCCATGAGACTGCGGCCACTGTAGGGGCCGGGAAGCAGAGGGCACGAAGTTGTTGGGGAAGTTGGGCACAGGCCGCTAGGGATCCCGGACTGGTGGCTTGAAGGGGTCAGAGTCAGAGTCAGGGTCAGAGGGGAGTGAGCCTGAGTTCGGTGGCTGGGCATGTGCTGTGTGTGTGTGTGTGGGGGGGGGTGGGCAGGGTCCCTGTCTATGAGGAGTGTGAGGTCCGAGTGTTTCGGGTGCGAGGTCGCGGTCCAGCCCTGATCCCTGGGTCGGCAACCGACTGGGAGCCGGGGGTCTTAGCCCTCCTGCCCGCCTACGTGCCCCTCCCCCACGGCGTCGCGCGGCTGCCACCCTGGCCCGCCCAGAACTCGGACCGCTCGCCGGGCCAGCTCCGCCCCCAACACGCCCCGCCCCAACACGCCCCGCCCCCCATCCTGGCCCCGCCCCTCGCTCGCCCATTCAGATGTGGGTCAGGGGTGAGCGGGCGGCACCGACGTCACAAGCTTCCAAGATGGCGCCGAGCGGGCGGCTGTGAGCGGCGCTTGGGGCGCGCTGGGCGGGGAGCCGAGCCGGGCCGGCGGCGGGCGGACGGGGCGGGCGCGGGCGTCGCGGGCCGGGCGCCGAGGACGAGGGGCCGCAGACAGGGCCGGCCGGCTGGCGGGCGGAGCGCCGCCGCCGACGCACACGAGGTGAGCAGCGGGGAATGCGGGGACGCAGGCGGGGACCGAAGACCGGGCGCGCCCCCGGGGAGAGGGGCGTGGGCGCGCGCGCGCGCGAGCGAGCCCGGGCGACGTGGAGCTGCGGGCGTGGGAGGGAGCGCGTGCGTCAACCTGGCCTGAGTGGGGGCGCACGCGGGACCCCCAGCGGGCCTGGGCTTTGTGGCCCGGGTGCCCTGCGGAGTTCCCGGGCACAAAGCCCCCAGGGCCGCGCCAGGCCTGGGGCGCGGGTCTGCGGAGCAGGGGTCGACTGGCGAGCCGGCGCCGACTCTTTGTGCCTTTTCATTAGTGATCTAATCCGAACAGCATCGGGCTAGCTACGTTGCCTGACAGAAGCGCGCATTATGCAAACAGCCCTGTGTCTTACGGTCGCCCTTAACTAAAAGATTTTACGATTTCTAGAACTGCTGTTCAATACCATCGGCAGTCCTTTTTCTCCTGTTCTCTTCTCTGCAGTAAGACCGGCCCGCACAGGGTCCAGGTCGTTTCTAGAGGTGCTGTTCCCAGAGGGCCAGGCTCTTTGGCTGGTGGGCTCTCTGCCCTGCCCCCAGACCTCTTCTGTAGGCAGCCGCTTGGCAGGAAGAGAGATGGACTTGGGGGGAGGGGGTCGGCTGGCAAAGGGAGGGGACCGGCTGGCTAAGGGAGGGGGCTGAGGGGCCCCAGCTTGTCACTCTGTTTATCTTCCAAGGTGGTTCATATTCACACAGGCCTGGGTGTGTGTATTTAGGAGAAAATGCCTCTCCCTGGGGGGCAGTGACTTACGGAGAGAAGGGAATGAGGCCAGATAATGCTCCCAGCGGCCCCACCCAGAATAGCTTGGGACTGGCTGGGGTCGGGAGCCCGATGCTGAGCGTGACTGGCTGAGCGGTGTTTAAGTTATTTATTCATGTCTTCTACCCCCTTTACTCTCAGATTCTTTTCTAGTAAGAAGTGCCAAGCAGATCTGGAAAGCTGTGTTCCTGGCCCCCTATCCCCCACCAGCAGGAGGGGTGTAACCCAGGGAGTCCACCCCTCTGACACATGGGGGGGAGGGGCAGAGCCTTGCCCATAGGAATCCTGTGGTGGTGGATTGTTGAGTGATGTGGGGATTGCTGTCTCTTGTCCCTGGGGGAGGAAGAGACCTGGCAAGTAGTGGAGGGGCCTCAGGAGCTTCTAGGCTGCACTTGGGGCTACCCACCAGGGACCACAGATGGAGGGATGTGCTGGGTCACCCAAACCGGAGACCTTTCTGGATCTAGCATTGTTGCTCCTTGACTCCTGGCTTTGCTTCTTCACTTCTGTTCCCATCTGCCAGTGTCTGGACTCCCTGGGCTTTATAAGCAGAGATTTTTCAGGAGCACAGGCTATGTGGCCTGATTGTAGCCTTGGCTGAAGGAAAATGTATGCTCATTGGAGCAGGGTTGCTGAAGTGGTCTGAATAAAAGCAGATGGGCCAGCCTCAGGGTGGCCTCTAGAGACAAAGATCTGTGGTGAGATTGCTAGTTTAGCAGGCTCTTAACACCAGGGAGGGGGTGGGAGTCTGATATTGGGGTGCTGAATTGAGTTCTTCAGTGCAGGGTTGTTCCAAGGAACGAGTGGCCCTTCCTAATAAACCTTCCATTCTGTACAGTTGAGGTTATTATGAAAAACTCTGGGCTCCACAGGGTAGACTTAGAAGACTGGGAGGAGGCTCTCCACCTGCCTGCCTGCCTGCCTGGGCGGTCATAACTCCCAGGTTGATTAGCTTTCCTATCGCTCCTGGTTTTCTATATAGGCCAGTTAGTTTTGGGGTGTTTTGGAGTGCCTGTTGCCCAGCTTCTGTGGATGTGTGGCTGAGTGCTGCTGTGTGTCCAGAATTTCTCCCTGCAGTGCTTTCCTGCCAGTTGTTGGGACTTGTAGATTAGTCACTGACTTTTTACGAGCAATTCCTGAAAAGAAAAATCTCCCTCTGGTTGCTTGCACTATGTAGAGGAAGAAGCAGCCTGAGGGAGCCTGGCTTTTAATTAAAGCAAAACTGAAATGATTGTTGCAATTGCTTTAAGGAAAATAGGAGGTGTAGGTGGGGCAGAGGTGATGTGTCCTGTCATGCTGTGTGGTACCTGTCCTGGCTCCCTGGCCTTGGCCAACAGCCCAGCCTTCTCCACAAGCTGCAGTCCTGGATTAATCCTCACATAGTGTTTTCTTTCCATAGATCAGATTTCTCATTTTGTTATTAAGCACAGCCTCCAATCCACTTGAAGTCAGCTGTTGTGGACTCAGAGCAACAGGGTTTTGCATTATTGAGCTTCAGGGTCTCCTGCCTTACTGGGAGTCCTTATTGTCTAGGTTAGGGTTAGAAGAGGGAGTGGAGTGGGGAGGGTTTTGGAGGGAGTGCCTTTTAATCAGCAGCTAGACCCCTGGAGAAGGGCTGGCTGGGCAGTTCTGGAGAGTTAGAGGAGTGAGAAAAGGAATAAAGTTCAGTTTACCCAGGGGATCTGTGGCTCTGCCTTTTCTGCCTAGCCTATTAACCGTGAGCTATCTGCTCCACCCTGTACCTGCTCTTGCCCACTGCCCTCAGAACCTGATCACTAGGAGGGTAGAAGCTCTTCTTTCTGGACTCCTCCTGCTCTTGTGGGAGTCAGCTCTCGCTTTCTGGAAGAACTAATCAGGTTCCTATCCTCCTGGCTCCTTGGAGCCTGACTGAGTAGGGACAATGGGAAGGGAACTTGGTCAGGAAGTCTGGAATGCCAGACTTACTCTGCCACTTATTCTGGGTATGTTTACTTTCAGTGCAACCTTGAACAGTGATTAACTCTTCATGCTTTAGTGGCCCTGTATCTAAAATAGAAACAACTTGAGTTTGCATTCACATATTACTGTCCTCCAGAGTCTAATCTGGAAAAGACAAACAGGCAAACAAATGATTAGAAGATGGGGTAATAAGGTCTGGCACAGGGTGCTGTGTGGCACAGGACACATGGTGGAAGGAGCCTGTCCTGGGTTGGAGGAGAGCCCTGGATGCTATGCTGGATTGCTTTTAGATCTGAGTTGGGACATGGTCAGGAGAGCACTGAAAATATGGACCTACAGATGTGGCAAGAATCCAGCCCAAGGGCACTTACTGCCTGTTAGGCACAGGTGAGGCTCTTTTGCAAGGCTTTTATTACTTCAGCCACATTTTCTGAGCATAAATTTGGTGCTTGGCCCTGGTGGCTAGACTAAATTGTGCTGGTTTCTGTCCTCTGATGCTCACAGACTTGCCTACCACTTGGTAGGCTTTTAAGACAGGGTGATAGGGGCAGTTGTGGGTTTTTTCTGTAATCCTTCTGATTCAGCATGAGACCTTTTATGAGGGTAAATGCAAATGAGAGGTTAAGTAACTTGTTCTGGAGCAGGGGAGTAAGTGCCTTTCACTCCAGAAACTGTGAGGGCCCATATTATGTGTCTGGAGAGAGCTAGGATCTGATCTGCCACAGAGGGGTGACGAAAAGTTCCTCCCCAAGATAGGTTCTGGTTCCTGGTTAGGGACTTCAAAATAAACCTGTCCAGTTTGAGTCTGCCTGGTATCTTCAGTTTGCTTCCTGCTGGAAAGGGCCTTGCCCTAAGGGTTAGGGACCTGGGCTGGGAGAGTACTTTGAGGAGTGCTCACTTTGAGCCTTGTGTTAGGCCAAAGTAGCAAAACAAGAAGAGCTGGTGAGGACCCTAGTGAACTTGATAAGGAAGGGACAACTAAGAGCTTGTTCTAGGACCCACCACAGTCCAAGAAGGAAGGACCACTGGAGGGGTGTGGCTGGACCAGGTCAGGAGTGACCCTAAGAAAACCCCCTGGGATATTTGGGGAAGGTTGCCAGGCTTGATGGAACCCCTTCTTCTGACAGTTCAACTTCCTTGTTTTTCTCAATGACAGTGGTTGTAAGGAGAGAGAGTGTGGCTTTGTGGTTAGAACAGGGGGACTGGAGGTTCTTTTAACCTTCAAGACTCCCTCCAATGTGAGAAGGGATGGGTCAGTCAACTGGCTTAGGCCAAAGGGTCTTAGATGCTCCTTTTGGAATGTTAGCATGTAGTAGGTATTTGTTCCCTGTTTGAGGATGATCCACCTCTAAGCATATAGTGAGTATGGGTGAGGAGGGAGAATATGGAGTATGGAAAGGTGGGCTGCCCCACCAAGTCTCCCCATCCTTCCCATGGGAATTCCCACAGTGACTTGGGAAAGGATTTGGTGAGGAGTTGACCTGTTGTGGAGATGGAAAAGCTATTGGCTCTGGCATGGGTGTGGCTGCTACGCAGAAGTGTTTTATTTCATTCTAGGGCCTCAGGATTCATTCTTAGCAGCTACTCTGGGTGGGTGGGTGATTGGGTGATTCTCTGGCACGTGTAGGAAGAGGCTACTCCCATTCCCACACTGGGGTGAACCCTATTAACTTCTTCAGCCCATTTGTGGATCCTTTAAGGGGAAGAATGCCCTAATCCTAAACTCATCCTGTGGCCTTGAAGCTCCCTTATCCTGCTGCCTTGGAAGATGGTAAGTTCTTGGTGAATTCTCATTCCTAAAGTGAATAAGAAGGGAGAGTGAGGCTTGGAACCTTGGTGGTCAGTGCCTGTGTGAACATATTGGGACAGGTGCAGTGCTGCATGCCTGTAATCCCAGTGGCTTGGGAGGCGGAGGTAGGAGGATTGCAACTTCAGAGCTGATTTCAACAAGTTAGTGAGGCCCTAAGCAACTTATTGAGACTGTCTCAAAATTAAACAAACCAACCCCAAAACAAGCCAGGGATGTGTGGCTCAGTGGTTCAATCCCTGATACCAGGAAACAGGGCTGAATAGCTGGGGCTATTCAGGGCAATGAGCATAGGCTCACATCCTTCCCAGCAATGCTGTTGGCTGTGCTGCCTGGCAGAGGCTTGTGTGCTGGTAACCTGGCTCTCACTTTAAGCTATATATCAGGTCCCCTGGGAGCCCAACACATCTCTGGGTAGGCCCTGGCATCTGGTTTCCTACTGTGAATCAGGTGTGTGGCCAAGTTTGATTTTGAGAGTCACTGTTAAGGCAAGTGATACATCTTTGTGTATAATAGAATTGAGCAAGTGATGAGGCTGAGTAGGCCAGTGTTGTAACCTGGGATGTTCAGAACTTTTATTCTGAGAGCCAGTGGGATCAGCAGTGATCCCTTGAATGAATGGACAATAAATTTGGCTGATTCTCTTACAGAGGAGCATCAGGTGCAGAGGAATGAACAGCAGGAGCTGCCCAGGTCCTGTGTCCTATGAGGTCCTTTAGGGAGCCTCCTTCTTCGTTTGGCCCCAGTACTATCTCTTGCTGACTCTAAAGCCTGGGTTTCCGGAGTCAGTCTAGCTTAGTTGCTTGGCTGACTTCTTATACTCCTGGTGGCCTCTATGTAGCCTGGGAGGGCCTGACATAATGAAGTTTGGGTATCTTGTGGCTCCCTGACAAGCCCACTATGCCCATAGCTCAGGTATGACTGGATAGTTGGGAACCCCTTGGACTGTGGCTTTTTCTTTTTCTCTTTGACTTTGATGCCCCTGGGAGAGAGGAGATTGGTCCCTGAGATTGGTTTACTGGGGTATATCACATGGGCAAGGTATGTGAAGCCATTAATAAGGAACAGGGAAGAAAGAGTAAAAGGGGGACTTTGGTGTGGTAGACAGCCTCAGGTAAGGCCCAGGGCTCAGTTCCAGCCTGTAGTAGACATTTGGTTTCTGGGTTTATTTTTTCTTTCCCCTCTCTCCATACTTGGTATTGAACCCAGCGGTCCCTTTATCACTAAGCTACATTCCGGTCCTTTTCATTTTTTAGTTTGAGATAGGGTTTCACTAAGTTGCTGAGAATGGCCTCAAATTTTGGATCCTCCTTCCTTAGCCTCCCAAGTCTCTGGGATTGAACCCAGGGGCACTTTACCCCTGTGCTGTATTCCCAGACTTTTTTTTATTTTTTTGAGCCTGGATCTTTTTTAAAGAGAGAGGGACAGTGAGAGAGAAAGAGAGAAACAATTTTTATTTAGTTTTTCATGCAGCTTTCGTTGCTCCCAGACTTCGTTTGTACGTGGTGCTGGGGTTTGAACTTACATACTCGTGCATGCCAGGCAAGCACCCTAACTGCCAAGCCACTGCTCCAGCCCCTTGAGACTGGATCTTGATAGGTTGCAAAAGCAACCTTGAATTTGCAATCCTCCTGCTCAAATTGTTAGGATTACAGATATGCCACTGGGCCCAGCTTGTGGTGGTAGGTATTTTATGTCTGAATTTATAATCAACTAGGATGTACTTGTCCTGATCATCTGCATATTTATCAGTTTCTATTGTACAACTGACTCAAGAGAGGTTAAGTACTTAGAGTCACACAGCTGGGAGTGGGTAGAGAAGTTTAACAGTAGGGTGTGTGTGGAAGCCTTGAACACAATTGTGAGAGCTTACTCTGAGCAGTGCCTTGCCTAGAGGACAGATGAGGTTTTCATTTTGAGTGGGTTGGGGGATGCCTACTGGAGCTGAAGGGGGTTGCCTGGCAGGTCCCTCCTTCCCTCCAAGGACCAAGGCAGAGAAGGGGCTCTCTGGGCTGCCTTTTTTTTTTTTTTTTTTTTAAGAGGGAGGGACAGAGAGAAGAATCAATTTTTTTTTTTTTTTTTAGTTTTTCACGTGGCTTTCATTGCTCCGAGACATCGTTGTGTATGTGGTGCTGGGGTTTGAACTCGCATACTCACACATACCAGGCAAGTGCTGCCACCACTCCAGCCCCATTTCTGGGCCATTCTTATCCTTTAGCACTGGTCCTTCCCTTCTGGCATGTTGGAATCTGCTCCATGGAAATGTGTGCTTTGCTGAACTCCTCTAGAAGAGGCCTGTGGAGACTGTCTAGGTATTGCAGGACACCCAGAGTTGAGCACTTTTCTTCTGGTGTGATTCTTGCAGTGTGAGCAAATGAGAGGTATTTAGGCGCTGATGCTGGTAGTATGAGGGGACACTGGTGGTGTGGGAGGCAGGGTGGCCCCTTTTGGCAGATGGGTCCCAGGGATCCGAGTGATGAGGGGAGTGACCAAGCCATGGCCTTTTGAAGTGCTACCAGAACTCAGGTCAAGCACTGAGTTTGGGTTGCCCTTTAGCTGTGGTAGGTGAACCTGAGCTCCCAGAAGGCCAGGTGTGAGCCTCAGGCTCACCCTTGCAGGCTAAGGGAGAGGATTACTTCTAAAGTCCTACATTCCATGCATGTGTTGACAGTGATAAGGGCAGCAGGGCTGGCTTAGTTGCTTTTGGGCAGGAGGGGACTTTGACTTCATGCCCCCAGCAGGCAGCATGTACATCCTGCTTCCTGGTAGCACCCCTCCCCCACAGAGCCCCTCTGCCTCCAGGTGCACAAAGCCCACAGGTCCACAGCTTGCCTAGCCAGCTAGTGCAGGAGCAACACTGCTCCGAGGAAGATCCTTTCCCGTGATAATTTCTGCTGGCTCTGTCTCTTAGAGTATTTATGGGTGCCATTTGAAATGGCACTTCAGGTCTGGTAGAAGACCTGGATTTTTGCATTATCATGGGAAGAGGACCTCAGGGTCAAACCTGTTTCTTCCATGTGCCAGTCCATAACTTCTGTATGCCTCATTTTCCTTGCCTGTGAAATGGGCTTTTAAAAATACTTGACCCAGGCATGGTGGCACACATCTATAATCCCAGTGACTTGGGAGGCTGAGGCAGAACAATCCCAATTCAAAGCAATTTAGCAAACCTCTAAGTAACTTAGCAAGATCCTGACCCTGTCTCAAAAATAAAAAGGGCTGGGAATGTGGCTCAGTAATTAAGCACATTGGGTTCAATCCATAGTACAAGAAAAAAAAATTGATAAAATGCATGTCAGCTATTTTCAAAAAGTTGTTTGCAGATCCCCAAGACCGTTTTCATAATAAATTAGAAGTTACTTGGGGTTGTTTGCAGATCCCCTAGACCCTTTTCATAATAAATTAGAAGTTACTGACATTTGCCTCATGTTGACAACTTAACTGCATGTGGCACCCCCCCTTTGCAGTCATTTCTACCAGCAGCTAGTGTGACTGCCAAACATACACTTATTCAGGGGAGGCTGTACAGGTGTCTGAGTATTAATTAAATCTCCCCGCTTTAGTGTATTTGTTTTTTGAGATAGGATCTCACTAAGTTGCTGAGGCAGGCCTTGAACTTGGTGATCTTTCTGCTTCAGCGTCCAGAGTCGCTGTGATTATAGGCATGTAACACCATGCCCAGCATGACTTTTTTGTATTTCGTATGTTGAAGTGGGAAGAACGTGTGGAGCTCTTCTGCCACAGACTCAGGTACAGTGGCATGTCCAGGAAAAGCACTTCACATTTGTTTGAACTGGGAACCAAACTGACTGCATTTTCTCATGGAACATTATTTATGCTTGAAAGAATGACTGACAGACAAAAGTGTGCTTATGTGGGCCTGGAGCATTTGTTGGACATTTTCTCAAATGAAGTATGTAAACCTGCCCCTTTAAGAAAAGTTGTTTGTTGCCAATGAAAAATTTGAGCTTTTAAGGGAAAATGACTCATGGGATTTCTTGGTGTTGTATAATGAAATGTGACAACATTTGGAAGAAACTGATTAACTTGGTCAACTAATATTTTCCAAATGACCAGTGCTTCATGTCATAAAATCCTCTGTGGCTGAACGTGGTGGTGCATGTTTGTAATCCCAGCTACCAGGGAGGCTGAGACAGGAGGATCGTTTGAGCCTAGGAGTAGGAGGCCAGCCATGGCAACATAGGCATACCTGTCTCTAAAAAAAAAAAAAAAAAAAAAAAAAGAATGGGAACTTGTCTAGCATATGTGAGATTCTGGGTTCTTTTCCTAGTACTGCAAAAAAACACAAAAAACTGGATATGAATGCATAGTAGACCAATAGATTTTTCTTTATCTTTTTCTGGTACTGAGGATTGAACCCAGGGGCACTTTACCACTAAGCTACATCCCCAGCCCTTTTTATATTTTTGAGACAGGGTCTCACTAAATTGCTTAGGACCTCTCTAAGTTCCTGAGGCTGCCTTTGAACTTGGAATCCTCTTTTGGCCTCCTGAGTCACTGGAATTATAGGCTTGCACCACCTCGTCCAGCTAGACCAATAGATTCCCCCCCACACCAGGGAGAGAAAGAAGAGAAGAGAAAGAAAATCTGTTTTATTTTTCCATCTGGCCCTTGTTTCCTCTGACACTTAGCCTTGCCTGTGGTGCTTGGGTTTGTACCTGGGTCCCAGTGCATGCCAGGCAAGTGCTCCAACTCTGAGCCACCACTACAGTCCCTAGACCAATAGTATGTATTTATTTATTTATTTATTTATTTATTTATTTATTTATTTATTTATAAAGAGAGAGGGACAGGGCTGGAATGGTGGCTTAGTACGGAGTGCTTGCCTGGCATGCACAAGGACTCAGGTTTAAACCCGAGCACCATATACACAGCTAAGTGTTGGAGAAACAAAGGCCAGATGAAAAAATAAATAAAATTGACTGACACTCTCTCTCCCTCATTCTCTCTTGAAAAAATAAATCTGGGGAAAAAAAAAAAAAGCTCTTTGGGAGTCTTTTTTTTTGAGAGAGAGAGAGAGAGAGAGAGGACAGTGAGCGAGAGAAGCAATTTTATTTAGTTTTTCCTGTTGCTTTCGTTGCTCCGACACTTTGTTGTGTTTGTGGTGCTGGGATTTGAACTTGTGTACTTGTGCAAGGCCTTGCTTGTACAAGGCAAGCACTATAACCACTGAGCCATGGGTGTCCTAATTTTTAAGAATGTAAAAATGGTTTTGGGATGGTGACAAGGGAGGGCACTGTGCCCGCTTGTCATCTTTTATTTATTATTTCACCTCCTTTCTTCTCAGCCTTATTTCTTCCTGATTGGCATTTGCTTACCTAACAAATGCTTATGAGTGCCTATTGCATGTCCAGTGCTGCTTTCTGGCTGATTGGAACACAGTGTTTCTTAACTTGGGATGCTGATCAGGATGGACAGGAGAATAGGTATGCAGACAGAAACACCTTGGCAGCAGCTAATGCTGCTGTTAGGTGAAGAGGGAGGAGTGTAAGATAGGACCAACTTGGAATAGGAAGGGATTGAGTGGGAAAGCTCATCCTATGGAAGGGGACAGCCTACAGGGTTCTTGTAGGAGAGATTGTGGAAGGGTTTAGGTGGGCTTAGCTCCCTTCTGACAGGAACTCTGCATGCCAGGTTGGATCATGAGCATGAACTTCATCCTAGGCGTCAGGAATCTATTTAAAGCTTTAAGCAAGGAGTGACTTGATGGTGTTTGAGGAGGATAACTCAGGGTTGACTGGACTCCATATCAGAGCGGACAGGGACTTGGCTGGAGGAGCTGTACAGAGGATATATGTTCTAGACTTTCGTTTTATTTTATTTAGTTTTATTTTTTGTGATGCTGGGTATTGAACCTGGGGCCATGTACATGCTAGGTAGGCACTCTACCACTGAGTTGTATGTTCTAGACTTCCATATTTTCACATAGAATAGCTCTGACTCTGCCCTTCTTCCTGTTTGTTCCCTCCTCAGGAGAATACCTAGAATTTTCTTCTGGGCAACTCCTGTTGGGATAGGCACACCTGCTCTTCTGGTTATAGAGGCCCTGGTTTCTGATGGGATATGGTGATGTTTTCTAGGTTATCTGGTTATCTCTTGCGGGAACTGAGCCCTCCAAAAAGCCCTCATCTGTGAATTGTTCCTTCCGTTGCTCAGTGCTATAGTACTGCTGTGCTTCCTGGGTTTCTGATTCAGGTAACCTCTTGGGTGGCAAAAGGGACATGCTCTGGGAGTGTCCCTCAGCTTTAACTAACCTCTTGGCTCCTACCTGGATCAGGAAGGTGCCATACCCCCACACCCTCTTTTAGGACTTCTTCACAGAGCAGGTCCAGCTTCCTTAGTATACTTAGAGATTGTACTCTAAGAAGTTATTTACATAGATATAACCAGATGGTATAAATGATATGTATATATAAATGTACACATGTCTTAAAGAATATTGGGATAAATAGTGGAAAACCCATTATGTAGTTAATAGTGTTCCACTAAGCAGAAAAGAACACTTTGGCTCTCCCACTGCCAAGTAAGAAGCAGCTTCCCTGAGTCCATTGGACACCTACATGCTCTTCTCCAGAAGTCACCATTCTTCTGAATTATGTATTAACCATTTTGTAGCTTCCCTCTCCACACCCCTCACTCCCCACATTCCTGCCATCTGTCTGGATCCTGAAACACCAGGCAGCTTGTTTTAGCTGGGTTTGCACTCTGTACACTGAGCCAGATACACTCTTGGAGACTGACCTTGGTGTGGATAGTCTTCCCCACCAATTTTTTTTTTATTTTTTGGGGGGTGTCAGGGATTGAACCCTCTGCATTTAACCACTGAGCTACATCCCCAGCCCATTTTTATTTTTTATTTTTCTTTGTCTTTTTTTTTTCTTTAAAGAG